>SKCR01009492.1:0-23444 GCA_019454045.1 Zanthoxylum bungeanum
TCGTGCATAATATATTATGAAGTTCTTCATAGCTGGCTTGCATCGAATACATGTGAAATTTTAACACAAAACAAGCATAAGTTCCGGGCAAAGAAGACAGAATCACATTACGTCCTAGTCGTTCATCAATCACAATGCTCTGTCATTCCAAATATCGGATCTGGTCGATAATGTTCAAAACATGAATGCTGACAGCTCATTCATCCTGAGTGTAACACTGAACAATTCCTTAGACCTATGATAAATCTCGATTTCTTGATTTTCCTCAAACAACTCATTGAGTTTTTCGCATAATGCTTCAAGCATCTGGTACCTCTATGTACTGTCTCAGCAAATCTGAAACCATTGATACTAAAATTTAGGATTTCACCCTAAGGTTATCATCCTTCCATTTTTCAAGAACTTCTCGTTCTTCAGGAGTAGAGTCATGATCGATTTCAATAGGCAATAGATTGATAGTTACATAGCTTAACTTTTCGAACTCTAAGACAAGGCGGATGTTCATTTTCCACTCAAAGTAGTTCTCGGATCCTTTTAGTTTTAGAATCCAAAAGTCGCATCAATAGATTTGTGGCATCCATCTACAAGATAATATTTTAAATAGTAGCAGAACAATTTTCATTTTAAAATAATAACACTAATTGATTATGAAATTTTAAATCTATTAGTGTTCTCCCACTACTTTACGTAATTCTGTAATCTACCTTAACGGAAAATTAGAATTTGACTATCAAAATTTCATAGCGGGAAGTAGATCCCATGATATTTACTCCAACATCTCACTAATGACGATCTTGGCCTTTATAAACTCATTAGGTAGACCTTCAAGGTCAATCACATTCATGTGACTCCTAGTTTGGTCCTGAACCATTTCTTATCCTCACAATAATGACGGTATTAGATTAAGACATATTACAACTTTATAATTGTAAATATGCACTAATGATCTTCGTATGTACACCCTACAATAATGACGGTATTGGGTGACTGCGTTAACTCATCACACTACATCTAGGTTTTACCGGAGCGACCTAAGTTCCGAGCACTTATACCCTCACAATAATGACAGTCTTGGGAATAAGTAATAAGAACTCATTCATCTCCGTATTGATAAGACAGACCTTCCAATAATACTCTAATATTATTAATACTTATTACTTAAAAGTAATCCCTTAATCATGGGAGATTTATAACAATCAAGTCATTAACATGCTTGGGTCAAAATTAAAATTTTAATTTAAAACATGCAATGTCTATCCAATATGACTTATGCATAATTATATTAAAATTATCATGGTATAGATTCAAAAACATGTGTTGTGTGGTAACGACATGCGCTGATACAATTCTGTTGGGGCGGATGTGGAACCCCTAGGGTCGGATTGGAGCCTCACACCGTAGAAGCGGGTCTAACCCAATTATATCAAGGATATGAGTATTTAAAATATTTTAATGAAAACTACATTCTGATACGAGTCCGTAGGAAAAACAAGGACCAAATTGGAGTTCAGAAACTCCAAAACAGAGAAAATGAAGTTTCAGTATGTATCAGCTCTATGCGTCGCGACGCGGAAGCTTAGGCATCGAGACGCTCCAAAATACGAGAGCAACTGCGAGAGCTGAATGTCTCGGTTTTGTGACGCGGAAGGCTGTGCGTCACGACGCTCCTAGGTTTGATGCTCAGTGTCGTGACGCTAAGAGGTCAGAGTTGCGATGCTACCTTAGGTAGTGAGCATTTTTAAACTTTAAACCAATACTAAACACTTCCAATTTTCTCCTAATACTTCAATACACATAAAATCCAATTTTAACATCAATACCACCATCAGCATATGTTATACAACTAACATACATGCATTTTAAATACATATATGTATTTGTTTGAATTAAAACACAAACCAATTTAGAATCCCACTATAAAATATCTCATGAACAATTATAGGTCACCCAAAGGTGGTCAAGTGATTCTAGAATGGTAGCCACAGCTCTAAGCTTTAATCTAGAGTTCCAACCTTTTATTAATTATTCCATTTCCAACATGAATATCTTTGACCCAATCGCATGCATATTGTGTTTATACTTCCAAAGCATCCTAACATAATTCATTAGCCTAATTTCAACTTTAAGCTATGTAATCATGCATCCAATACATAATTCATCACTATATGTCTCATTAATGGAAACTCACTAATGAAGAAATATAGCTTAGGAGAAGATCTAACTTACATTATACTTCTCCTTTGTTGAATAGTTGATGAACTTCCAAGGATTAGCAAGTTTGACTCCAAGATCCAATCTTGATTCTCCTTATTGAAATGTTGTAAAGATCTTCCAAAGTTTCTCTAAACACTTCTCCTTCTTAGGCTAACTTCTCCAATAATTACTTGTATTAGTTTTCTTATGTTTTCTATTTATAGCCAAACTTAAGTAATTTTTAACTAATAAAAGTTTTAATCAATTTTTATGTGGGCTTAATTTAATTTGTCCAAATATGTATAATTAGGTGTGACTAATCTCCTAATCCAATTAAATCAAGGCAATGATTAGGAAATGAATTAGTTCAATGTTTGCCAATTTGATTTAATCCAATTAAATCAAGCCAAATACACCTATAATTACATATTTACAATTACCATAATATTCTCGAATGGTGGAGATAATTATGAAATTATGACAAAGCCCTTGTGTAAATATTGAATTAATCTAATTAGGTCAAAGAAAATAATCAATGTTATCCAATAACACTTGATTATCTTAGTTGATAATTATAATATCAAATATTATCTTTTATGAAAATTAATCGGCTACCCAAGTGCTCAACGAGTACACTTCATATTAGGACTCTCTAAGTTTAGACACGTTCGTTATATAAGCCTAGCTGATATATATGCAATTCGGCCATCTCCGAATTCGCGAAGAATACAAACGACCTTTCTGAACTATACAAGTCGAGGTCATCACATAAGTTTATCAATCCCTCTGTTGTAGGCTATCCGAGTTATGCTTAGGAAACATAGAATACACCGTCAAGTTTTCGAGGCGCACATCTCATGTTGACATGTCCATGATTCTTTACAACTGATGCGATCCACCCTGGGTGATCGACTTTGGCCAAAGTTTTAATAATCGTGACTTAATCACATGAATATCTAAACCCCTTATGGTATACATACGGGCCGAAGGATCCTATCTTGATTCACACTTGATTAACGAGTACATCAGTCCACACTCAACGGACATCTAGAGGCCAGACCATGAAATATTTCTTACATACATGGCATCAAAGTGTGGAGGATTTCACATAAAATCAATGTTATCCTATAGTTAAAGGATCACTTATGTTACTCGACTAGAGAAGATTCATATTGACAGTGGTGTGTACTTCCAACTATTAGGAATCACCCGTGAGTCATTTAGTATTCGGTCTAACCAATACCCACACATCTATATGAGCTTCCAAGCTCGTGGTACATCGGGTTAAACCATTGGAACTCCAATTCCAATATATGACATGTGCAAGTCTTCTAGGTTATAAGAATTCGACCGTATTCCAAAACCAACGACTAGAAATATATATACTTTAAGAATAGTTTATAATAGTAATACTTTTCCTAATATCGGACCACCTAGTGTCCAGTATTACTGCATGACTATTCTACGGTCGATGTCATTCTTAGTATATTTATACATCAAGCTAATATGTATAATGACAATACTATTATTAGGGTATGAAATGAAAAAGTAGTTATTTTATTAATAAATAATAAAATGTGCAATTCGGATTGGAGCTCCAAGCACCAACTCCAACATTTTGTGTTTCTATAAGATGAGATTGTTGGGGATATACTTAGAACCAATCATATTGTCGGTTCAAAGTTATCATCTGTATGTAAATGTAATCTTTCTATTAGTCGTAAATTTATTTACGCTTCATATAATGATAATCTTATTACATTGCATGTTTCGTTCAGTTTCTATCTTATAATTGCTGTTTTGTAAAATGAAAGTCCCGTGATATATTTCATGTCAAGACTCTATCTACGAAATGTTGTAGATGTGAGTAAGAGTTTGATTTAAATACATCCGATATGTTCCTGGTTGAGGTGATATCATTAGGGATGATCACATCGCATGACTGGCATGTTTTAGATGCTGCCATAAGATCAATATTTGATATTGATAGTTCGGTGACAGGTCTCACTTCATAAGAGCATGAACATGAGTAATGCATTTGAGTTGTTGGGATATATGTCCTAAAAAATAATGTAATATGTAAACGGGATTTATTTTAAGTAATATGCAATGATGCAATTCATTCATTTATTATTAGAATGTTGATTTTAAAATTACATATTATAAATTATCATGTAGCCTTGATACTAATGGTGTGTTTACTTGATGGGAAGGGGAATGAAGGAATGTGAATCATTTCTATTAAGGTTGTTTACTTTCTAAAATTGAATAAAAATGGGAATGGGAAGGAAAGTGAGGGGGGGGAATGGGAATGAGAGTCTCATTCTCACACCCCCGGGGAATGAGATTCACATTCCCATTATTGACGAGAAATTATAATAGGCCCCGAAGGGAAGGAAGGAAGAGGAAGGGAGAAAGAAGAAAGAAAATAGAGGAACAATGAAGAATGAAGCAAGAAGGAATAAGAAAAGAAGAGGTACTGAGGAAGAAAATAATAAGGTTATAAAAAATTAATTAATATTGAGTAAGGAGAATACAATTAAAAAGTAATTAATAAAGTAATACTTAATTATTACTTAAGGAGAAATAAGAAATAAAATTAATAATATTTAAGAATAAAAGAGCAGGGAACAGGGAAGAAAATAAATATTTAATAAAAATAATTTAATATTTAGTAATTTAATACAATAATAATTAATAAAGTAATAATTAAATATTTCTTAAATAATAAATCATCAATAAAATTAATCAATAATTAATAATAAAATGATATTTAATATTTTAATAAAAGAATAATTTAATATTTAGTAATTTAATAAATTAATAATAATAATAATTAATAACTTACTATATAATTATATTTAAGGGTATTTTGTAACTTTTTAATAATTCATTCTAATACTAGACAAAGTAAACACATCAATGGTAATACTACTTATTTCGATTCTGATTCTTACATTAAGTAAATAGCTTATTCTGATTCCAATTACCATTCTCATTCCGGCCCATTCTGATTCCATTTCATTCTGATTTCATCTCATTCTGATTATGAGTGCGTAAATGCACCATAAATATACTTTCATGCTTAGTGTATAAGTGTTATACATAAATGATTCAAGTCTGAAATTTGTAATCCTAAATAGTCTCTAGAGAGCAAACAAAGATGGGCACTTCGTTTGTTGTTTATCTATAGTTGCGGTCAATTCCATATTAAATTATGACTTTGATCCGGGTTCGTCATATGGTGACATGAGAATGGAGGCACATTTCATGATGCGATCATATAGGACTGGACTGAGACAAAATGAATTTCTTTAAATATCCGTTAAATAAAGAAATTCATATTAGTCTAATGATGATCATATATGGCTTGTTCTGAATCCTGAGTGTACTTCGAACTCCTGCATGGCAGGCTTTGTCCTTTCAATTACAAATGTGAGGTTGGTGAAGAAATCCCGACCAATAGTTACGTACTTTGGGGACATGGTTTTGTGTGGGTGGGGGGCGTTTTACACAGATATGGAATCATTCCTTCTTGCGAGAAGTAGATGGGTATCCTCTTTAAAGGTTGATTCGGTACTTGAATGGTTTGAGCGCTCAAGTCTTCTTTTAGGAATAGGAAGATTAATATTCATAATAGTAATGAATAAATCGTCCATTAGAGAATCAATGGTACTTATGGTACAAAATAATTAGAGGGTTATAATGGACGTTATGACCCGGTTCTTTAATAATTGAAGTCAAACTTGAAAACCATATTAAATATGTTTCATATAAAGTTTTCATTATTTAAAAATTATGAGATAATCATATACATTTGTATATATATTTTGTAAATATTAAATTATTTGATAATTTAGTTATTATTTTGAATTAAAATGTGTTTTAATATTTGATATCAATACACATTATTTCAAAATGAGTTTCAAAATATGTATTAAGATAGAGGTTTAATGTCTTCATTATGAATACATTTAACATAAATTTTGTTGTTATAAAATTTGAAAAGTTTAGTAAAAAAGCGCCAATGGCAAACGGATATAATGTTTCAATTACAATTATACTAACCTAAACCCTATAGCATATAAAAGTAAAAATTATTTTGCTTTGTGAAAAAAAAATGATATTTTCAAAACCCTAGCCACCTTGTTCATCTTTTTTCTCTCAAAAGTTGAAAGAAAAAAAAAGAAGAAAAATATTGTGTGACAATTTAGATCTCTAAAAAATTTAGAGAACAAAATTTTGAATGAAGTCCATTCTTAGATTTATTAGTAACAAGTTATAGTTCGGAATATCAAATGGTATACCCAATCCATTAGTAGAACTGAAGGCAACAAAGGTTGAAGAATCATTAATATTATTTTGAAGCAAGGTGACGCACTCCCAATAGAAAATCAACAAGCAACTCACGCTTCATCATCACTATGTAAATTGTTAAAGTCATGTGCCATCGCAAGCTAAATTTGATTTAGCAAAATGTTGGGTTGTACACGTGCGCTTATACATTGATGATCAAAAGCTATTAAATCAAGGCAGCAAACATTGATACTGACGCTGGAGCAAAGTAGGACTTATGCTGCATGGGTTTTGGAAGTCCAACAGTCACAGTCGAATGCATTTTTCAAGCCATTGCTACTTTGGTTAGTGGTGCGCATAGATGGCTTGGATTTCAGTTCAGTTTCGGCAGTAACAATAAAAGAGAGGGAAACAAATTTCAAGGTCGATTCCGGGGTAACGGTGTTTCCGCTGCGCGAGAAGTTGTTCCCGTAAAGAATTCACGAGATCGATTCCTAAATTGGGCATCAAGAATGAGGTTGAAAAGTATTCTAACTCTTCTCTTTTTATTTTAATTATGCGATAATTAATGTGTTGTTTATTTTTATGTATGAGATGCATGGAAAATAAAAATATAATATGTCATAGGAGTGGGCATACCATTAAATAAATATATTTTATGAGATAAAATTATTCATGCAATTATGTTTATTTATTTTAAATGCATTGGTCGTAAATTGTTCCTACTTTTTGATTTTATTAGAGTTTTTGGGAATTGATGAGCGGAAAATATATCACTATTTATCGCCCATTTGACCTTATTTTTTTGTATGGTTTCTCGGGTTTTATGAATATTTTGATATATTTTTGTGTGATTTGCAGATAAATAAAGTTTTGGGACTCAATGGAATCAATTTGGGGCTAAAACGACGAAAAACAGACAAAAAAGGTAAAATCGGAATTTCGCGTCGCGACGCATTCACTCTCTGCGTCCCGACGCGCCTCAGATACTATTCTGGCCACACGCGTCATCATGACGTCAGCACAATAATTCAACCTGCCGACACCACGCGTCATTCCTTACGTCAACATGATGTCAGTGTCGCGACCCCAAGCCTTCACGCGTCGCGATGCCGAGCCAATAATTAGGTGCCCGACAGCCGCGTGCCACGTGTCAACATCTCCGCAAAGCCACATACCGTGTCAAGAATCAACGGCGCGTCGCGAAGCGCAAGGATGAAATTTGCCTATAAATTGAAGCTTATTTCATTTCCCAAATTCATACTTTCCTTAAGGTTTCTAATAAGGAACTGAGGATTGTATCTTGTTGTATATATTTATATATATATTTTATTTTTAGTAGTACTAATGATACTTTCTGAGGTTCCTAATAGAGGATTAATGACTGTATCTTGTTTGTTTAGTTTTATTTAGCATTTTAATTATGTATTTTATTTTTAGTAGTAGTAATATTAATTGTTACTTTATCTTTCTTTTATGTTAGTAGTAATTAATTTCTGCTGGGGAAAGAGGGTGAAACTTTTATTATGATTATTTAGATTAATCTCCCTTAAATTATAATATATAAATTATCTTAAAACCTGGCTTAATTGGATAACACCTTTATGGTCGGTTGGACTAAATTAAATTAATTTTAACTGACTTAATTGGATACCGCCTTTATGATCGGTTGGAATTAATTATCAAATGACTTAATCAAGATACCGCCTATATGGTCGGTCGGTATATAATGTAAAATTTATATATTATAATAAGGGAGATTTCTAGATTTGAAATAGTAAAAGTGGATCCTCTAACCCCAGCATTTTATTTTAATTTAGGGAAGTGTGATGAAGCACAATATTCACAAGTTTAATAATTGATTTTCTTTATATTATGGGTAATACTTTAGGCTTGTTTATGAATCTTAATTTTAATGCTTCTTGTTGTCTGATCACCAATAAGATTGATGTGGCAAACTTAAAATGAACTTGGAAAATAGATTTTAGGTTTCAGCCTTAGATTCAATAGCTCACAATCTCATCTTAGGGTAGATGTCCTTAGGTAGATTTCCTTACAGGATAAATATATACTTGTCGGGCGGGGGTAGCCACAATTGGAACTTAATCTTAATGATTCAAAGTTTCTTGGTTAACATAGGAATATAGTAAATTTGGTTACTTTGGGTGTTTGCATCTGACCATCGGAAGAGGCTTTTGCATATTTTCGTGTTCCAGGTTAACAAGCTAATTTATTACACATGTATAGGAGAATCAATTCATCATTAGAATAATATTGTGTGAAATCACAACCCTAGATGTTTATTTTCTTTATTATTAATTTCCTTTGTTTTATTTTGTATTTTTATTTATTTAGCAAATCCACATTCAACCAACCAATCAAGCAATCATTCGCTTCTCATCCTAATTATATACTTGTAAATAAATAGAATCAATAATTAATAACAACAATAGAAATCAAGTCCTCGTGGGATCGATATTTTTATACTACTTCAGCGATACGTGCACTTAGGGATGGCAAAATCTGGATCCGGATCCGGACCGGGTCCGGCCGGACCCTGATCCGGATCCTGAAGAGTTTTTGTTACCCGGGTCCGGTTCCGGACCCGGGTAAATATTCCTGGGTCCAGATCCGGTTACCCGGATTGCTTTTTTTTTAATTTTTTTTTAAATTTTAATTATATTATTTTATATTTATATTTATATTTTGTCAATTTATTAGTTTTATTTCAATTCTTTTAATTTTTTATTATATTCTATTATTTATATATAAATATATATATATATATATGCATAATATTCTATATTTTTTTTATTATAATCTAATTTTTTATATTTATTTTTTATTTTTCTCCGAACCCGCGTGATCCTGGGTCTTAATTTTAAAGACCCTGGTCCGGATTTTTTGATTCCGGACCCGGGTCGTCCGGGTCCGGGTCTTGTTGCCATCTCTACGTGCACTTCTGTTACGTGTGTGTTCACCACCGATCAGGAATGTAAGGCCATATGACCATTTTAGGAATTAATACAAATGTTGTATTTATTTTTTTTTACTATGTAACATGTAGAGCTCAATGTCAAGGAGGACACAAATATAATAATTGAGCAATGTTTAGTAAATGTGGATCGCGGTTGTATGAAGCTATGGTTATTGGGGTCAGGCGCAGCGGAAGAGCGTGGTTCGGTCGACATCGTAACTCTAAAATTTTTAAACTTACCGAATAAATTATTCAATATCTCATATGAATAATTCATTCATGTTTCACTTAAACATATATATTTGTTATCACATAACAATACAAATCATTTAGAAAATATCGCGAAACTTTTACGAAAATGTTTTTCCGTTAAAATGACATAAATTACGTTTTTGCCCGAATCGACCAACCAACACGCATGGAGGCTGCTCATGTTGGACAATTATGACCCATAGCATCACTATTTGTACAGAACATGGTGTTGTTGTACAAATTCACTATGTGACAAAGGAAATTCCTCTTTTATCATTTGTAATTAGATTACTGGGATATATAAATGATAAAAGTCCATATGATTAGTTCCGGATTAATAAGATATGAGACAATATTAATCCACTAAGGTTTAATCATTAAAAAATCCCTAGTCGTAGTATTATCGAGACTGGACATCGAAAATGCGGAATGGACTAGTATTGCACTTGTGCGCGTTGTGGGAGCATAACGACATAGTTATCATATATTTAAGTATTGGATACTTATGCAAGTGTGATAGGAGGTTGTGTTATCGATGGTACAGAAACATCTTCTCTCTGGATAGACCCCTCGGAATTCCATTGGTAGTATGACTATGTGTCTATGGGAGTCCGAATCAGGGTAGGTGTATTTGGTTTTAACCTGAGACTTTCATCGCTAATAGTTGCGACAATCAGTATACTTTGTTTTTGGTCATCCAGGGCTTTAACAGGTTCTGGGTATACTGAGAATCGTAGTGTATTGGGTGTGATATCAAGATGGAAGTATCACTTCAGTCATATGGAGATGATGATCACGTAGGATACGAAACTAGTACTCTTAAGTACTGCAGTCATCGGGATAATATGACTAGGTCATTATTATCCGATTATAGAGACTAGTTACCAGAGATCCGATATGTGTTTCGTATGGGGCAGACACAATTCCAGCCCCAGGCCTAGCATGTGACATTCGATATTGGATCGTAATACGCAATACTACGTATACTACGCCTGACATAGATTATATATTCCTTAAAGAATATTTCTGGAGAATTTGGTAGGCATGGCGCTTTGCTAGAAGCCCACCATGTCTCGTAAATCGGTAAAGATATGGTACGAGGTACGCACGTGTTCGGATAGTCCGACAACCGGATTTACTGCCAACATATCCAGAGATCTCATGGGTCGCTTCCTGAAGATTCACCGATGACGTATGACTCGAACATAATTAATCTGGGATTAATTGGAAGAGAGGTAAAATTAATCTAGGATTAATTGCGGAAAATTTTATCTGGGATAAAATTCAATTAGAAGAGAGAGAACAATTAATTTGGAATTAATCGATTAAAATAATATATTCGATATATTAAATGAAATTAGATTTCATGACGGAATTAAAATTAATCTAGGTATGGGTTTTTGATCTCACCTCATGTAGATATTAATCTCATAAAGGATAACGAACCGGCTACGTATGAGGAAGCGATACAAGATATCGATTCCGCTTTATGGCAAGAAGCCATGAAGTCCGAGATGGATTTCATGTACACCAACCAAGTTTGGACACTGGTTGATGCACCAGAAGGCGTAAAGCCTATTGGATGCAAATGGGTCTTCAACAAGAAGACCGCATGGATGGAAATGTACAAACGTACAAAGCTAGGCTTGTAACAAAGGGGTATCATCAACGACATGGTGTTGATTACGACGAAACTTTCTCACCCGTTGCCATGATTAAATCCATTCGGATAATGATTGCGATAGCTGCATATTTCGATTACGAGATATGGCAGATGGATGTCAAAACCGCTTTCCTTAATGGAAACCTTTTGGAGGATGTTTATATGCAACAACCTGACGGTTTTGTCGTTCCACGACTTGCAAACAAGGTTTGTAAGTTAAATCGATCCATTTATGGATTGAACCAAACTTCGCATTCTTGGAACCAACGCTTTGATGAGATCATAAAAGAATATGATTTCATTCAAAGCGAAGATGATCCTTGTGTATATAAGAAAGTTAGTGTGAGTGCACTGACATTCATTGTCCTGTACGTTGATGATGTATTGCTTATTGGCAATGACATTCCCATGTTAACATCGGTGAAAGCTTGGCTTTCATTGAAATTCTCCATTAAAGATCTGGGAGAAACAGCCTTTATTCTGGGAATAAAGATCTACCGGGATAGATCTAGAAAGCTGCTTGGACTCTCCCAGAGTACGTACATTGACAAAGTGTTGAAGAGATTCAACATGGATCAGTCCAAGAGGGGACTGTTGCCAATGTCACATGGCATCACTCTATCTAAGGACATGTGTCCTAAAACACAAGATGAGAGAGACAGCATGAGTCGGATGTCGTTCGCTTCGGCAGTCGGATCGATCATGTATGCCATGATATGTACGCGACCTGATGTCTCCTATGCTTTGAGCATGTGTAGTCACTATCAGGCCGATCCAGGTGAAGGTCACTGGATGGGTTAAGAATATCCTTAAGTATCTTAGACGAACTAAGGATGCATTTTTAATCTATGGAGGTGGAGAACTTGAGGTAACTGGGTATACCGATGCAAGTTTCCAAACCGACAAAGATGACTGTAAGTCGCAATCCGGGTACAGATTTTTTTGTTTGAATAATGGAGCAGTAAGCTGGAAATCTTCCAAGCAAGAGACTGTTGCCGATTCAACAACAGAAGCAGAGTATATAGCTGCAGCTGAAGCAGCAAAGGAGGCAGTTTGGATCCGAAAATTCCTAATTGGATTAGGAGTAGTTCCGTCAGCAGCTGAGCCCGTTCCATTGTATTGTGACAATAACGTGGCTATATCGCAGGCTAAGGAACCGCGATCTCATCAACGATCCAAGCATGTTCTTCGACATTTCCATCTGATTCGTGAGATCATACATCGTGGTGATGTGAAGATTGAGAAGGTAGCATCAAAGGACAGCATTGCAGATCCGCTGACGAAAGCCATTCATCAGCCGAAGTTTGAACGACATGTACATAGTTAAGGTATTAGATGCTTGAGTGACTGGCTATAGGCCAAGTGGGAGATTGTTGGAAAGTTATGACCCATAGCGTCACTGTTTGTAAAAACATTGTGGTTTTGTACAAATTAACTATGTAGTAATAGAAATTGCCTTTTATCATTTCGTAATTAGATTACTTATATGTGTGAATGATGAAAGTCCTTATAATTAGTTCCGGATTGAGATGATATGAGACAGTATCAATCCACGACGATTTAATCATTAAATATCCCTAGTCGTAGTATTATCGAGACTGGACATCGATAATGCGGAATAGACTAGTATCGCACTTGTGCGTGTTATGGAAGCGTAACAGCATAGTTCTCATATATTTAAGTATTGGATACTTATGCAAGTATGATATGAGGTTGTGTTTTACCGATGGTATGGAAAATAGCTTCGCTCTGGATAGACCCCGCGGAATCCCATTGGTAGTATGACTATGTGTCTATAGGAGTCCGCATCAGGGTAGGTGTATTTGGTCTTAACCTGAGACTTGCATCGCTAGTACTTGCGACAATCGATACACTTTAGTTTTGGTGGTCCAGGACTTTAAAAGTTTCTGTGTACGCCTCTTATGGGTTTATTGAGAATCGTAGTGTATTGGGTGTGATGTCAAGATGGAAGTATCACTTCAGTCATATGGAGATGATGGTCACACAGGGATACAAAACTGGTTCTCTAAAGGGTTGCAACCATCGGGATAATATGACTTGGTCATGATTATCCGATAACAAAGAGACTAGTTGCTTGTGATCCGATATATGCTTCGTACGGGGCAGACACTGTACCAGCCCCAGGCTTTGCATGTGACATCCGATACTGGATCGCAATACGCAATACAACGTATACTACGCCTGTTAAAGATCATATATTCCATTAAGAATATTTCTGAAGAATGGGGTAGGCATGGCGCTTTGCTAGAAGCCAACATTGTCTCGTAAATCGGTAAAAACGTAGTACTAGGTACGTACGTGTTCGGATAGTCCAATGATTGGATTTACTGCCAACATAGCCAGAGATCTCTTGGGTCGCTTCCCGAAGATTCACCGATGACGTATGATTCGAGCATAATTAATCTGGGATTAATTGGAAGAGAGGTAAAATTAATCTAGGATTATTGCGGAAAGATTTTATCTGGGATAAAATTCAATTAGAAGAGAGAGAACAATTAATTTGGAATTAATCGATTAAAATAATATATTCGATATATTAAATGAAATTAGATTTCATGACGGAATTAAAATTGGATTTTAATTCGGGCGAATGAATTAATTTAGAATTAATTTGCGAGCGACTTTAATAGTAATTTTGCTAGGCATAATTATTTAATTAAATTTGATTTAATTACGTCGTATCGGAAAATTTGTTAATTCGGAATTAATGAACCCGAACCCGGAATGTGTTTACGGGCCCACTCGGATTTTGAATTAAAGTAGGGCCCACACAAGTCACATCACCTAGCAACTTTATCAACTTTTGGTTGATGGAAGTTGGTGGTTGATGGAAGCTTGTAAAACACACAAGCTTACTTTATGTCATTTGGAATGACTTTTACCAAATTTGATTTTGGTAATAGGTAATTGATTTTTGGAAAACTATTACACACAACACAAGTAACAAACTCTATTTCTCTTATTCTTCATGAAAATGGCGTGAACCTTAGCCATTTTTCTCTTCATGGGCGTGAACCTAGGGTTCATTTCCTTTATTTTTTTGATTCACAAATCAATAATGCTATCACATCAAAGGAGTCATTCAAAGGTGTTAGAGACACTAACCATTGAGTTTGGAATTCAAGATTCAAGCTTGGAAGCTCAACATACAAATCAAAAGGAGCTTGGAGCAACTTCTATGGAGGCAAAATTTTTGTTGTCTACACATCCTTAGCCGATCAAAGTGAGTACTTTCCGCTATCTTACTTTGTTTATTCACACATCTATTATGCTTAATTGATCCTAGGTTGTTCTTAGAGAACCCAACAATGGTATCAGAGCCTAAATTAAGCATGAAATGAATTAGGGTTCTTAATCTAAAATTTTGGTATTTTTGATTTGAGCATTATTTGATCAAATTGTTTGTTTGAGTATGCTTATATATTGATAACTTAGAGTTATGTATGATCAATTTGATGAAAAATTAATTGGATTAATTTTCCCCAAAAAGGTTGGCTTGGCCGAATACATAATGACCCTTGTAGGTCATGGTGATTTTCATTTTTAAGCCATTGGATGTGTTTAGAATGTTTGGATATATTGATTTGTGATTTAATTGGATGGAAATCAAAATCGGATATAAAAGTCCATTATTGTCGTGAGCTTAAAGAAGCATGTTGGGATTGATTTTGCTTCAATAATGTTGGACATGCATTGATTATATTAAAGCATGATTAATTAGTGTAATTGGTATTTTGGAAATATTAATTTAACTAATTAATTATGGCTAATACACTTTAGTTCAATAATTATGATATTTGGAATATTGTGATTAATTAAATTAGCCTTAATTTTGAATTGGGCTAATATTGTTATATTTGGGCTTAATGGGCTTGGTTGGGCCAAGTTTGGTTTATGATATTTGGTTGGATCCAATTGGGCCTAAAACCATTTTCATAAAGTCCAAATATGATAAATGGGCCTTTAAATAATTAATTTGGCCTAATGGGCCAAAATTAATTTTGTGGCAAATGGTGATTCCTTATTAGGCTTTGGTTGCCAAAGTCCATGCCTTATAAATTAATTAAAAGCCCATTGGACTTTAATTAAATTGACATTGTATGTTAATTGGGCTTTGAGACCCATTAAGATTATTGTTGGAATCTAAGTCATAAAGGCACATCAAAAGTGTAAATATTTAATTTGGAATTAAATAAAGAATTAGTATTGAATACAAATTAAATTAGATTTAATATTGTAGTTTGATATAATTCAAGAATTCGTACTTTGATTACTTATTCTTAAACGAGTTGGACTCACACAAATCAAATCGTTGTTTGAACATTGGATGGTCATTAATCAAAGATTAATTAATTGGATTAGATTGATTGATAACATGCTTTGTGTGAATACATGGATGTGATGTATGAATAATGTATATCGGATGGATATTAGATGGGTGAGGGAAATTTTGGAAATTATTGTAATAAATTTAGAATTTATTAAATAGGACCTGCGTGTCCAGCCTTTATCTCTTGATTCTTTGTAATTCTCTTCTCACCTATTCCCCTCAATGTAAATGAGGTTTCTTTAGAAGTACTATGTAATTGGGTAGAAGTATGAATAGTGCTAGCCGGGGAGAAGAAATGGAGTGATTTGTTCTAGGAACAATATGTGAAATATTCATCCGCATATCATTATTAATTTATTTACTGCACCTTATTATGCTTTTAGAATGCATGCTTAAGGGTGTATGATGAGACCTAATCAAAGATAATTAATTGGTTGCAAATTACGCAAAAAACCCTCAACAAATATTAAGCGTTTTCCATCCATTGAATGATTCATTCTCAAGATCCAAGATTGGCACTGGTTTGTTGGCCAAAGTCAAGACCTTTGTCCATCACGGATGTGTTTGAATCATGAAGGCTTTGTTCCATATCACATGTCTTGTCCAAGTTGTGATTTGTTGGCCAAAGTCAAGATCACTTCTTGTCCATCGACATCGATTACGAAGCTTTCCAAAGTCAATGGGTCCCGCTTAACTGGAATCATTAAGCTTGTTGAGCCAAAGCCAATGCTTAGTTGATTCAGAGGAAAAAGGTTAGGCAATATATCGGATATATTGGCATATTTTGGATATATGTTTCGGACTTGGAAGTTTACCTACTGGATCTAGGAATTGGATGAGATCCAATTGATCTTAGAGATCTACCCAGTTAAGTATCATACAATTTGTTGGCCAAAGTCAAGATTGTGTGTTATTTAACGGGATCCTAGCCCACTAGGAAACTAGGTTTCCCGAGTACTCCACAGAGGGTTAGAGGCTCGCCGAAAAATAGTGGGAGGCAAGTATTAAATTTGTAATTTCGTTTAGATACTTGCCAATACACGCTCATTTCATTTTTCGTCATTATTTATTAATAAATATATTAGTTGGACTAATATTTAATATTTAATTATTGTTTTAATTGAACAGTTGGACTGTATTCAAACTACTTCATTTATAGTTGATTATATAATTGGATTATAGTAATCAATATATTTGAATTTAACCAATCAAATAGTAGTTGATTATATAGTTAGACTATAGTAATCATTATATTTAATTGTACCTGAAATCGTCGATTGGATGGTTGGACTATTGGAATCAAGATAACTGAAAGATTAGCGTTTAGAACATAATCCTGGGTGAAAATGTCTTTAAACGGCTTTAATTTTCAGATTGGGAATAGAACCTCAGGATAGTCCTGGGAACTGAGAAGTTATTCTATTTGATAGAGAAACCTCTCGGGCCAGAGCCCGGAGTTGAGCGAATAGTAGAGCATGAGCTTTGGAAGACTCATGGTGATGATAACCTTAGTGCTCAATCATTTATGCTTGATGCAATTACACTTTAATTTTATCGTCAAAACTAAGGATTAGATCCTTATACCATAATGTTGAAATTAAATGATCTTCATAGATCTATTCTTAGATCTTAGAAGTACAAATTGCAAAAGAAGCTCTTTCGCTCGCGTATGTCAGAGGGTACATCTGTCGAGCACTAGGTGTCACATATGATTGCTGACATCTTCAGCTAGGTTAGCTGGGCATAACCTACGTGGCCGAGACTACCAAAGATTTGATCTGATAGTCTCTACCCGAAAGCTGGGGCAGGTTCATTATGAACCAAGAGTAAACTCTTGAAGAGTTGATGGCTATGCTCAATGAGGCAGAGCCAGAGCTTCTAAAAGAGGCAAAGGCAAAATCATCACAGTCTTCTGGGAAGACACAGGACATATCCCAATATGTATGCCTAAACTGTGGCAAACGAGGTCACTGGATGCGTGACTGCCGTATGGACAAGGAAGACATGAAGGAAGTGAAGGCGGGGCAAGGCTCCAGCTTCAAGTATGTTTTTCATAAACATGTTCACTACTAGTTTCCAAATTGGATTTTGATACTAGATGTGGTACATAATATATACTGATGTGCAGAATGTGCTGATGAGCAGGATACTGACTTCAGTTGAGATCGACCTGCGAGTCAAAAACGGGACGAGAGTCGTTGTTTTAACCGTAGAAACCTAAGTTTTGGAACTGCCATTGGGACGTGTACCTGAATTAGGAAACTGTTATAATGTACCTAGTTTGACTAGAAACATTATCTCTATATCTAGTATAACTCGTTGCGGTATACCTTTATTCTAGAACACTAAGTGTTTTGTTTATAAAGATGATATTGAGATAAAAACATTAGATGTGAATAACAGTATTTGTATTTGGAATATAAACAAATCTCATACATATAACATGACAAACAAATACCTCAAACTGAATTAATCAGATGAGACTTATTTGTGGCATTGTTGTCTGGGACACATTAATAAGACTCGTATATCCACACTTTTGAAGAGTAGATATTAGGACGGATTTGATTCTAATTCAAATAATGTCTACGAATCTAGTTTATTAGGCAAAATGCCTAAGACACCTTTTACTTGGTAAAAGTGCAAGTGCCACCGATCTGTTAGCCCTCGTTCATAGTGACATAAGTGGGTCCATGTCTAGCTAGGCTAGAGGTGGATATGAATAATTCATAACCTTTATGAATGTTGCATCTCATTATGGTTATATGTTTCTTTTGAAACATAAAACGGAAACTTTTGATAAAATTCAAACAGTTTCAACACGAAGTATAAAAATAGATCGGCAAGAGTATTAAAACATCATGATTGGACTGTGATGGAGATACTTGAGCAATAACTTTCTCAATTATTTGAAATAGTATGGTATTCTTGTTGAGTTTCTAATATAGGTCCCAAGAATCATGAAATCAAGCATAAAAACGCATGAATACATCAAATGAATAAGGCGGAAACATTACTCACATAGATCGGTTTTGTTGCGAAGAAGAACAAGACCATTTTCCTCCTTGTTGAAGCTCGGTTTGGCCTCCTTGAACAGCAGGGACTGCTCGGTTTTGGACTGTGGTGGCTCCTCCAAAAATGGCCATTGAAGACCTCCATTGAAGCTCCAAGCTTCAAGCTCCAAAAATGGATTCCAAGCTCATAAATTCGTTTCCCTATCACCTATGTATAACCCAAGGTGTGTGCTAGCACTCTTCATCTTCCTTGCTTCCCTTTAAATTTGGTCCAACCAGAAACTTTTGAAGAAAATCGGCTTGAAGCCGTGAAGGAGAGGGAGAAGAAAAGAGAGGGAAAAGAGAGAATGCGTAAAGGGTGGAAAGAGAGAGTAAAAAAATAGAAAATGTAATTTTTGTTTTTATAATTTCCAAAATTAATAAAAAACCAATTACCAATTCTTTTAACTTTACATTAAATGCTAAAGTCAAAAGTAAAAAGCAAAAGTTGCTTTTTCAACTTCTACATCAATCACTCAAATCAAGTGACAACTTGTCAACATCACTCAAAGTGACATTTGATTTGACGCTTGATGTGACTTACGATTTGACGCTCGATTTGACTTGCGTGCCATACTCGAATTCGAAATGCAAATGCGCTCGCAAATAATTCCGGGCTCGGGTTCTCTAATTCCAAATTAATGAATTTTCCGTTGCGTCGTAATAAATGATTACGCCTAGCGAAATCACTATTCACGTCGCTAACGAATTAATTCTAAATTAATTCGTTTGCCCGAATAAAATCTAATTTTAATTCCGCGTCGAAATCCAATTTCTAATAATATATCAAATATATTATTTTATCGATTAATTCCAAATTAATCGTTCTCTCTCTTTAATTAATATTTTATCCCAGATAAAATATCTCCGTGATTAATCCAGATTAATTTTCTCTCTCTTCTAATTAATCCCAGATTAATTAAGTGCGAGTTATACGTCATCGATGAATCTTCGGGAAGCAACCCATGAGATCTCCGGATATGTTGGCAGTAAATACGGTCGTCGGAATCCAAACACGTAAGTACCGTCACTACACTCGTAATACATTTATACTACGATTTACAGACAAGGTTGGCTTCTAGCAAAGCGCCATGCCTACCCAATTCTCCAGAAATATTCTTACAGGAATATATAGATCTGTATCAAGCGTAATATACCGTAGTATTGCGTATATCAGCCCAGTATCGGATAGTCACGTGCTAGGGCTGGGGCTGGATAAGTGTCTGCCCCGTCCGAAGCACATGTCGGATGTCTGGTAACTAGTCTCTATAATCGGATATACATGACCTTGTCATAATATCCCGATGGCCGGCCAGTACTTAAGAGCACTAATACCGTATCCTGCGTGACATAATCTCCACTATGACTGGAGTGATACTTCCGTCTTGACATCACACCCAATACACTACGACTCTCTGATAAACCCAGAAGTGGTGTACTCAGAACCGGTTAAAGCCCTGTACCACCAAGACCAAAGTCTACCGATTATCGTAAGTATTAGCGATGTAAGTCTCAGGTTAAGACTATACACACCTACCTTGATTTCGGCCTCCCATAGACACATAGTCATAATACCAATGGGATTCCGAGGGGTCTATCCAGAGCGAAGCTGTTTCCCGTACCATCGGTGAAACAAAACCTCCTATCGCACTTGCATAAGTATCCTATACTTATATATATGAGAACTATGCTGTTGTGCCCTCACAACGCGCACAAGTGCAATACTAGCCTATTCCGCATTATCGATGTCCTGTCTCGATAATACTACGCTAGGGATATTTAATGATTAATCCTTCGTGGACTGATACTGTCTCATATCATTCTCAATCCCGGAACTAATCATATGGACCTCTCTTCATTTATACATCAAAGTGATATAAATGATGAGAGTACAATCTCCTTTCTCACATAGTTAATTTGTACAACAACACCGTGATCTGTACAAATAGTGACGCTATGGGTCATAATGTCCAACAATCTCCCACTTGGCCTATAGCCAGTCACTCGAGTGTCTCACACCGAACTATGTACGGTTGGCTCAAACTGCTGAGAAAATGTTTTCGTCAGCGGATTTGTATGATTATCGTTTGATGCGATTTATACGATCATCACATCGCCACGATGTATGATCCGAACGAATCACATGATATATCTAAGTATGTCTCTGGATCGTTGATGAGACCATTAATTCTTTAGCCTGTGCTGACGCCTAGCTCAGCTGCTAACAGAAGTATATCTAATCTAATTAGATTTGTATCGACCCAAATGACTTTCATTGTTGCTTTAGCTGCAACAACAACCCGCATTTGGTGGTTTATTCGGTAACAATATCTTGCTTGGAAGATTTCCAGCTCACTGTACCGTTATTCAAACTGTATAGTACCGCTTGCGACTTTTTGTCGTCTTTATCGGTTATATGAAACTGCTACAGTGACCCCAGTCACTTTAAGTTCTCCTTCTCCATAGACTAAGACAACATCCTTAGTCTCTAAGATACTAACGGATGTTCTTAACATTAATCCAGTGACTATCACTCGGATTGGCCTGTTTGTGAATCCATATGCTCAAAGCGTATGATACACCAGGTGTCGTACATTTTTCAATGTACGGTTTCTAGGAGAGTATTGCGAAAGCCAAGCTTTCGCCGATATTTATTTTATGGGAATATCATTTCCAAGAAATGACGTATTAGCATTATTTTATAGGACAGCCACTATCAGTGCGCTCCCACTAACCTTCTTATATATACACTAGAATTATTTTCGTTTTGAATTAAATCATACATCATTATGATTATATCAAAACGATAATTCCAAGAACCTAATGTTTGCTTCAATCCAATCATGGATCGAATAATCTGCATTATCCAAATGGATTTACCGTGGCAACAGGTAAAAAGGTGAATCGTAATCAACACAATGTGATAACGATACCTTTCCGTTAAAGCCTAGCTTTATACGTTGGTATGTTGTCATCCATGTATGTCTTCCTAGAAGACATATAGTACCAATAGGCACAATGCCTTGTGGTACATCAACTAGTATCCAAACTGGTTGATATACATGGAATCCATTTCGGATTACATGACACTTTGCCATAATTAGGGAGTTGATACCTTGTATCACTTCCTCATACGTAGTCAGTTAGTATTCCTCAATAAGATAGACATCTTTATGAGGTGCGATCAGAAACCCATACCCCAGGTTGTTTTCTGACTCTATCCGACCTACGCGGTTCTTGTGTATTCGAAGATTAATGGTAATAGTCTCATCCTGGATGAACTATTCATGTTCCATTAAGATTCAGTGCCTTGAACAGTATTACTCTGATTTCCATCGAGTTATACTATCCTCCCACTTACCACTGCATATCGGTATTCCTTTCAGGAAAACCGTATGGTGAGTAACAATCTAATTGTTCTCTTGTGAGATCTGTAAGTACAATACTTATGGTATCCCTAGGATAACCTACATTTGGCACTTATCCTATTTGGGTTTTAGTTTGGTATCATCCAAACATATGCCTAGCATACCCAAATTATCAGGAATGAGAAACCTGGTTTCTTTCCCGTTCATATCTAATATGATATATGTCAAACAGATTATTATGGAACCTTATTCAAAATAAGTTCTTGCACTGTTTAAAGCTTATCCGTTAAAGGAAATGGTAGCTCAGAGCGACTCGTGATTAACCTTATTATGTCTAACAAAATTCGGTTAATCCGTTCGGACACACCGTCAAACTGACGTATTCCGGGAGGAGTCCTTATTTGAAATAATATTATACTCTTTCAAGTATACTAGAAACTTATTGCTTAAGTTTTCCATTACGGTCTTACCGTGACGGTTTAATACTTAGCCGATCTATTTGTCTATTTCGTGTCGAAACTGTGAAAGTTTCCCATTTGTGTTCTTCAAAAGAAACACATAACCATACGCGATGCCACATCCGTAAAGGTCACGAAATATTCATATCCATATCTAGCCTAGCTAGACATGGGCCCACTTGCTCACTATGAAGTAGGGGTAACAGATCGGTGGCATTTACACTTTTACCAAGTAAATAGTGTTTTAGGCACTTTGCCCAAATAGACTAGATTCGTAGACTTTATTTGAATGGAATCAAATCAGTCCTAGTACCCGCTCTTCAAAAGTGCGGATATACGATTCTTGTTTAGTAGTGTCCCTGACAACTATGCCACAATTAAGTTTCTTAACTGATCAAATCAGTTTGAGCTATTTATTTGTCATGTTATATATTTGAGATATTATTTATATTCAAAATATAAATACTGTTATTCACATCTAATGTGTTTATCTCAATATCATCTTTATATAATGAAACACTTTAGTGTTCTAGAATATAAAGGTACACCCGCAGCGGGTTATACGCGATATAGAGATAATGTTTCTAGTCAAACTAGCTACATTATAACAGTTCTAAATTTAAGTACTAACCCGAAGGCAGTTCCTAAATTCAGATATCTACGGTTAAAACAGCGACTTTCGTCCGTTTTCAATTCGCAGATAAATCTCAATTGAAGTCAGTATCCTGTTCAAAATAGATTCTGAACATCAATATATATATTTTATGTACCACACTAAGTATCTAAAATCCAATTTTAATACTTGCTGTGAACATAATTATGACAAACATAAT
>SKCR01009493.1:0-23542 GCA_019454045.1 Zanthoxylum bungeanum
TTGCAAATTCAATACTTGCCTCCCACTATTTTTCATCGAGCCTCTAACCCTCTGTGGAGTACTCGGGAAACCGCTTTTCCTAGTGGGCTAGGATCCCGTTAAATAACACACAACCTTGACTTTGGCCAATAAAAGCTGTATGCTATTTAACTTAGGTAGATCTCTATGATCAATTGGATCTCATCCAATTCCTAGATCCGGTTAGGTGGACATCCAAGTCCGAAACATATGTATAATGTCAATGTATCCATTACATTTTCAACCCTATCCTCCAAATCATCTAGGCATGGCTTTGGCCAAAAACAACCTAATGATTCCAGTTAAGCGGGACCCATTGACGAGGAATTTTCGTAATCAATGTCATTGGACAAAAAGTGATCTTGACTTGGCCAATAAAAATCACGATTTGGACAAGACACCGATATGCAACAAAACTCTCATGATTCAAGTACATCCTTGATTGACAAAGGTCTTGACTTTGGTCAAAAACAAACCAATGCCAACTTCGGATCTTGAACAAGAATCATTCAATGGAAGGATATTTGCTTAATATAGATTGAGGGATTTTCGCGTGCAAATTGGCTACCAATTTAATTATCTTTGTTAAGGTCTCATCATCATACACCCTTAAACATGCATTCTAAATACATAATAAAGCGAGTATGAAGTAAAATAATAATGATATGCGGATGGATACTTAACACATTGATCCTAGATCAAATCTCTCCCTTTCTCACTCAAGCTAGCACTTGTACTACTTCTACCCTTACACTACACTTCTAAGGAAACCTTATATACATAGAGGGGAATAGGTGAGAAGAGAATACAAAGAGAAAGAAGGTGATAAGGCTGGACACGCAGGTCCAATTTAATAAAATCGAATTTATTACAACAATTTCTAAAATTGCCCACCCATCTAATATCCTTCCGATATGCATATTCATTCAACACAACCACGTATTCACACATATAAGCATGCTATCAATCAATCTAATCAAATTAATTAATCTGATAATTAAGTGATCATCCAATGTTCAAACAACGATTTGATTTTGTTCGAGTCAAACTCGTTTTTGCGAATAAGTACTCAAAGTACGAATTCATGAATAAATTAACTACATCATTAAATCAAATTTAACATGTATTTAATACTAATTCATTATTCAATTCAAAATTAAACATTACACTTCATTTAATAAACCTTTACGATTTAAATTCCAATTCAATCGCGTCGGGACTCAAGCCCGATTAACGTCCAACGTCAATTCAATTGAAGTCCAATGGGCTTTAACTAATTTCTTTAGGCATGAGCTTCGGCAACCAAAGCCCAATAGTGGAATCACCCAAAATGCCTTAGAAATCAATTTCGGCCCATTAGGCCCAATTAAACATTAAAGGTTCATTAGTCGCAATTGGGCTTTATGGTTAAGGTTTTGGGCCCAATTGGATCCAATCCACTTGGCCTAAACCAAACTTGATAAATCAAGCCCAAAAGGCCCAATACAAACAATTCAAGCCCAAATCCAATTTAAGCCTAAATAATTAAATTACACTAATCCAATTACGCAATTTAATTACCTAAAGTGCATTACATGATTAATACCTAAATTGATATTTCCGAAGCACCAAATTAGTCCAATTAATCATGCTTAATTCATTATTACATGTCAAACACACATAATGAAAAATCAAATCCATAAACAATGCTTCAATGCTCTCGGCCAAGGAAGGTAATTTTGTCCGATTTGAATTCAATCCGATTAATTACACAATCGACAACATATTAACTTCCCGAATGATTTCATACACATTGAATGTCACAAAATCAAAATTACCAAGACATTCAATAGGGCTATACATTCGGCCAAGGTGAAGGAAATTGGGGAATTTTTGTTCAATTCAAAATTCAATCAAATTGACTTCAAATTAACATCATCCTTTATCATTATAACTCATCCAATGAATTAAAATGAAAAAATTCCAAGAACTCCAAGAATCCTACACATTCGGCCAACATGAATAATTGGGGAAAATTATTCCAAATCAATTTTCAACAAATTGGTCCAACCAAAATGCAATAAAACATGTTATAAGGCATACTTAAACAATCAATTTATTCAAATCATGCTCAACAAACATTTACCGAAATTTTAAACCCTACAATTTCATGCTTGCAACATTAGCTCTGATGCCTTTGTTGGTTTATTCTAAGGTCCCAAGATCAAATCAAGACATGAAAACATGCGTGAATACATCAACGGAGGTAGCGGAATACTCACATTGATCGGTTGAGTCGATTTGAAGACGAATCAAGCCATTTTCTTCACTGCCTTTCACGCCCACTGGTGGCAGTCCACTGCCCTGCAAAACAGAAATTTGAGTGAAGAAACGGAGCTCCGAGCTTCGTCCGATGGATCCCGGCTCATGGGGGAACCTCCCTACCACCTTCGCAAGACTTGTAAGTGTGCTAGAACTTGAATTGTCACCATGAAAACCCACTCTAGCTTCCCTCAAAGTCACGGTTTTTGTGATGAAAAACAGTGAGCATTGTGTCCCCTTGGGCGTGAGAGAAGAGAGCAAAATGAGAGAGAGTTGTTCATTGAATTTTGTTTACCAAAAACAATTTATATTTATGCCATAATATTTATTAATTAATAATAAACTTATGACAAAAACATGCAATGGCTTAGAGTGTCAAACACTCAAACTCCATGCAAAACCATTGAGTGTATTGTACACTATCACCATGCAATGCATTAGAATTAAATAATGCATAAAATGACATGTGTCATGTGGGCCCCACACGTTTCCAAATGAAAGTGGGCCCACGTGCACTCACGCGTTCGGGTTTGATATTTCCGAAATACTGAACTTACGTCGCGACGTTAATTAAATCGAATTTAAATAAATAATTGCGCCTAGCGAAATTATTATTTACGTCGCTAACGAATTAATTCTAAATTAACTCGTTTGCCCGGAATTAAAATCCAATTTTAATTCCGCGTCGAAATCTAATTTCATTTAATTATTTGAATATATTAATTCATCGATTAATTCCAAATTAATCGTTCTTTCTCTTTAGACGACATTTTATCCCGGATAAAATATCTCCGTTATTAATCCTAGATTAATTTTCTCTCTCTTCTATATAATCCCAGATTATTCAAGAGTGCGAGTTGTGCGTCATCGGTGGATTATCGGGAAGCGACCCATGAGATCCCCGGATAAGCTGGCAGTAAATACGGTCGTCGGAGTATCCGAATCACGTACGTACCAAGTACTACGTTCTACCGATTTACGAGACAAGGTCGACTCCTAGCAAATCACCAAGTCTACCAAGTTCTCCGGACATATCCATCAAAGAATATCAAAGATCTGTATCAAGCGTAGTATACGATTGTATTGTGCATATTGGCCCAGTATCGGATAGTCACGTGCTAGGGCTGGGGCTGGATAAGTGTCTGCCCCGTCCGAAACACATATCGGATGTCTGGTAACTAGTCTGTATAATCGGATATTCATGACCTGGTCATAATATCACGATTGGATGCGCATCACTTAAGAGCACTAATACCGTATCCTGCGTGACATCATCTCCACTATGACTGGAGTGATACTTCCGTCTCAACATCACATCCAATACACTACGATTCCTGATAAACCCAGAAGAGTGTGAACACAGAACCAGTTAAGATCCCCCAACCACCAAAACCAAAGTTTACCGATTGTCGTAAGTATTAGCGATGTAAGTCTCAGGTTAAGACTATACACACCTACCTTGATTTCGGCCTCCCATAGACACCTAGTCATAATACCAAGTATCCAATACTTATATATATGAGAACTATGCCGTTGTGCCCTCACAACGCGCACAAGTGCAATACTAGCCTATTCCGCATTATCGATGTCCAGTCTCGATAATACTACGGCTATGGATATTTAATGATTAATCCTTCGTGGACTGATACTGTCTCATATCAGCTCAATCCATGAACTAATCATAGGGACCTCTCTTCATTTATATATCTATGGTGATCTAATCACAAATGACGAGAGTGCAATTTCCTTGTTACATAGTTAATTTGCTACAGCAACACAATGATCTGTGCAAATAGTGACGCTATGGGTCATATTATCCAACAGATACTTGTATCACTTCCTCATACGTAGTCAGTTAGTATTCCTCAATAAGATAGACATCTTTATGAGGTGCGATCAGAAACCCATACCCCAGGTTGTTTTCTGACTCTATCCGACCTACGCGGTTCTTGTGTATTCGAAGATTAATGGTAATAGTCCATCCTGGATGAACTATTCATGTTCCATTAAGATTCAGTGCCTTGAACAGTATTACTCCGATTTCCATCGAGTATACTATTCCTCCCACTTACCACTGCATATCGGTATTCCTTTCAGGAAAATGTATGGTGAGTAACAATCTAATTGTTCTCTTGTGAGATGTATAATTACCATACTTATGGTATCCCTAGGATACCTACATTTGGCACTTATCCTATTTTTATAGGACAGCCACTATCAGTGCGCTCCCACTAATCTTCATATAATACACTAGAATTATTTTCATTTTGAATTAAATCATACATCATTATGATTATATCAGAACGATAATTCCAAGAACCTAATGCTTGCTTCAATCCAATCATGGATCGAATAATCTGCATTATCCAATGGATTTACCGTGGCAACAGGTAAAAGGTTGAATCGTAATCAACACAATGTTGATAACGATACCTTTCCGTTAAAGCCTAGCTCTATACGTTGGTATGTTGTCATCCATATATGTCTTCCTAGAAGATATAGTACCATAGGCACAATGCCTTTGTGGTACATCAACTAGTATCCAAACTGGTTGATATACATGGAATCCATTTCGGATTACATGACACTTTGCCATAATTAGGGAGTTGATACCTTGTATCACTTCCTCATACGTAGTCAGTTAGTATTCCTCAATTAGATAGACATCTTTATGAGGTGCGATCAGAAACCCATACCCCAGGTTGTTTTCTGACTCTATCCGACCTACGCGGTTCTTGTGTATTCGAAGATTAATGGTAATAGTCTCATCCTGGATGAACTATTCATGTTCCATTAAGATTCAGTGCCTTGAACAGTATTACTCCGATTTCCATCGAGTTATACTATCCTCCCACTTACCACTGCATATCGGTATTCCTTTCAGGAAAATCGTATGGTGAGTAACAATCTAATTGTTCTCTTGTGAGATGTATAAGTACAATACTTATGGTATCCCTAGGATAACCTACATTTGGCACTTATCCTATTTGGGTTTTAGTTTGGTATCATCCAAACATATGCCTAGCATACCCAAATTATCAGGAATGAGAAAACCCGGTTTCTTTCCCGTTCATATCTAATATGATATCTGTCAAACAGATTATTATGGAACCTTATTCAAAAAAGTTCTTGCACTGTTTAAAGCTTATCCGTTGAAGGAAATGGTTAGCTCAGAGCGACTCGTGATTAACCTTATTATGTCTAACAAAATTCGGTTAATTCGTTCGGACACACCGTCAAACTGACGTATTCCGGGAGGAGTCCTTATTTGAAGAATACTATACTCTTTCATAAAAACTAGAAACTTATTGCTTAAGTATTTTCAATACCATGACGGTTTAATACTTTAGCCGATCTATTTGTCTATTTCGTGTCGAAACTCTAAAAGTTTCCGATTTGTGTTTCAAAAGAAACACATAACCATACGGGATGCCACATCCGTATAGGTCACGAAATATTCATATCCATATCTAGCCTAGCTAGACATGGGCCCACTTGCTTCATTATGAAGTAGGGCTAACAGATCGGTGGCATTTACACTTTTACCAAGTAAATAGTGTTTTAGGCACTTTGCCCAAATAGACTAGATTCGTAGACTTTATTTGAATGGAATCAAATAGTCCTAGTACCCGCTTTCAAAAGTGCGGATATACGATTCTTGTTTAGTAGTGTGCCTGACAACTATGCCACAATTAAGTTTCTTAAATGATCAAATCAGTTTGAGCTATTTATTTGTCATGTTATATATATTTGAGATATTATTTATATTCAAAATATAAATCATGTTATTCACATCTAATGTGTTTATCTCAATATCTTCTTTATATAATGAAACACTTTAGTGTTCTAGAATATAAAGGTACACCCGCAGCGGGTTATACGCGATATAGAGATAATGTTTCTAGTCAAACTAGCTATATAACAGTTTCTAAATTTAAGTACTAACCCGAAGGTAGTTCCTAAATTCAGATATCTACGGTTAAAATAGTGACTTTCGTCCCGTTTTCAATTCGCAGATAAATCTCAATTGAAGTCAGTATCCTGTTCAAAATAGATTCTGAACATCAATATATATATTTTATGTACCACACTAAGTATCTAAAATCCAATTTTAATACTTGCTGTGAACATAATTATGACAAACATAATGGATTAAGCACTTAAGTTATCATTACATGATCTTCCAAAGATTATGCTCTACTATTTGCTTAACTCCAGGCTTAGGCATAATACGTTATTTTATCAAATAAAATAAGTTATTATTTTTTCCAGGACCATCCTGAAATTTATTCCCAATTGAAAAATAAAATCGTTTAAATACATTTTCGCCCAGGATTATGTCTTAAACATTAATCTTTCATTTTTATATTTTGATTCTAATAGTCCAACTATATAATCAACGATTTGTGGTACTATTTATTATAATGATTATAATAGTCCAACTATATAATCAAATATAATCTAAATTAATTAACCTCAATTACATTGATTACTATAGTCCAACTATAAAATCAACTGTAAACTGAAATTAATTAATTCAAATATATTGATTAATATAATCCAATTATATATAATCAAATATAATACAGTCCAACTGTTTATTAAAACAACAATTTAAATATTAGTCCAACTAACATTTAATCTAACGACGAAATAATTTGAATGAGCGCGTATGGCGAGTAATTGAACGAGTATTGAAAATTCAATTCTTGCCTCCCACTATTTTTCGGCGAGCCTCTAACCCTCTTCGAGTACTCGGGAAACCGTGTTTCCTAGTGGTCTAGGATTCCGTTAAATATCACACAATCTTGACTTTGACCAACAAATTGTATGATAATTAACTAGGTAAATCTCGAAGATCAATTGGATCCCATCCAATTCCTAGATCCAGTAGGCGGATATCCAAATCCTAAACATATATCTTATATATGCCAATACATCCAATTTATTACCTAACCGTTTCCTCTGAATCAACTAAGCCTTGGCTTTGGCACAACAACCTAGTGATCCCAGTCAAGTGTGACCCATTGACCATGGAAAGCTTCGTAATCAATGTCGATGGAAAGAAGTGGTCTTGACTTTGGCCAAAAACCACAACTTGGACAAGACACCGATATGGAACAAAGCTCTCGTGATTCAAACACATCTTCGACGGACAAGGGCTTGACTTTGGCCAACAACCCAATGCCAATCTCGGATCTTGAGTGAGAATCACTCAATGGAAGGAAAAACACTTGATATTGAGCGAGGGTTTTTCGCGTGCAAATTGGCTACCAATTTATATCTTTGTTAAGGTCTCATCATCATACACCCTTAAACATGCATTCTAAACACATAATAAAGCGCATATGAAATAAAATAATAATGATATGCGGATGGATACTTTACATTGATCCTAGATCAAATCTCTCATTTTCTCTCTCCAAAGCTAGCACATGTATTTACTTCTACCCGTTACACTACACTTCTAAAGAAACCTCATTTACATTGAGGGGAATAGGTGTGAGAAGAGAATACAAAGAGTATAGAGGTGATAAGGCTGGACACGCAGGTCCAATTAATAAATCAAATTTATTACAATTTCCAAAATTATCCACCCGACTAATATCCATCCGATATACATTATTCATGCATCGCAACCATGTATTCATACAAGCATGTTATCAATCAATCAAATCCAATTAATTAATCTGATAATTAGTGATCATCCAATGTTCAAACAACGATTTGATTTTTGCTCGAGTCAAACTCGTTTTGCGAATAAGTACTCAAAGTACGAATTCTTGAATTAAATTAAACTACATTATTAAATCCAATTTAATACGCATTTAATTCTAATTCACTATTTAATTCCAAATTAAATATTACACTTTTATTAACGAACCTTTACGACTTAAATTCCAAATTAATCGCGAACGGGTCTCAAAGCCCGTTTTACATCTAATGTTTATTTAATTAAAGTCCAATGGGCTTTTAATTAATTTCTATAAGGCGTGGACTTTTGGTCAACTCGGGTCAAACCGAACAACCAAAATCCAATCCGGGGAGTTACCCCATAATCCTTTAAATTAATTTTGGCCCATTAGGCCCAATTAAATAATTAAGGTCCATTAAGTCATAATTGGACTTTATGGATGCGGTTTTAGGCCCAATTGGATCCAACCAAATTGGCCTAAACCTAACTTGGTACAACCAAGCCCAAAAGCCCAATTACAACCTAAAAGGCCCAATTTCCAAAAATAAGCCCAATTAATTAACTTATAAAATTCTAAATTCCATAATCATTAACCTAAGTGTAATACACAATTAATCACCCAATTAATATTTCTAAAACATCAATTAGCATATTAATCATGCACTTTAACATTAAATAGTGTCCAACACAATTTATTAAAATCAAACCCAATTTACATGCTTTTGTTCTCGGCAATTAGGGGTTTTCAAATCCGATTCGGTTTCAATCCAATCGAATCCACAATCATCATTTCCCAAATCAATTCAATTCATCCAATGAATTAAAACAAAAATCACAATGAATTTCATGTTCATTAAGATTCGGCCAAGCCACTTTAAAAGGGAAAAAATGTTCCAAATCAAAATTCAATCAAATTGAACTTCAAAACAACATTACCAATTGTTTTAAGTCATCCAATGATCAAACAAACAAAATCACCAAGAAATTTAGGGTTCTTTAATTTCGGCCAACATAAGCAATTTGGGGAAATTTGTTCCAAACACAATTTCAACAAATTGATCCAATCAATCTTAAATTAAACATACTTTAAGCATTCTCATTCATCCAATTTCACAAAATATGCTCAAAATCAAAAAGTTTACCCAATTTGTCACTTTATGCAAACATAAAAATTGGGGAAATTTGTTCCAAACATAATTTCTTCAAATTGATCCAATCAATCATTAATTCAACAACATTTAAGCATACTTAATCAATCAATTTAATCAAATCATGCTTCAATTGATTTTACCCAATTTGTCATGCCCAAAATTTAGGGAAAATTGAATCCAATCCAATTTCATGAAATTGATCATACACAACTTCAATTCAACCTCATTCAAGCATATTATACTAAACAATTTAATCAATTGATGCTCAAATTGAGTTTCCCCATTTTGTCAACTTTGGCCTACACCAAAATTGGGGAAATTGTTCCAAACACAATTTCTTCAAATTGATTAATCAATCATTAATTCCAACTCATTTAAGCATACTATAACAAACAATTTCATCAAAACATGCCCAAATTCGTTTTACCCAATTTTAACCCTAACTTTTTCATGCTTGATAATAGCTCAAGATACCATTGTTGAGTTCTAAAATAAGTCCCAAATCATGAAATCAAGCCAAAATTCGCATGAACACATCAAAGAAGTAAGGGCGGAATACTACTCACATTGATGTGGTTTTGATGCGAAGAACAAGATGCGTTTCTGCCTCTCTCCATGCTCGGCAGTGGCTTCTTCAAGCAGTGGGCTGCTCGGTTTCACTATTTTTTGTCTCCTCCATGGTCGGCCATTGATGACACCATGGAAGCTCCAAGCTCCAAGCTCCAAAAACGATTCCAAGCTCATAAATTCGTTCCCTATCACCTATGTATATCCCAAGGGTGTGCTAGCACTTCTTCTTCTTCATTTTGTTCGGTCAAACAAGAAAATGGATATGAGAAATCGGTCCAAGACCGTGAGAGAGGAAGAAGAGCAATTTTTGGCTCCAAAATGGACCAAAAACGTGAATGGTGGAGAGAGAGAGAAAAGGTGTAATAGGTTGTTTTTATTTAACTTCCAAAATAATTAAAAACCATTTACAACTTTTCAAATTCAATTTAATAATGCTTTTACTTTTAAAAAAAAAAGCAAAAGTCAAAAAGCAAAAAGCAACTATTGCTTTTCAATCACCTTTCACTATTCACATCAAGTCACTTTATAAAGTGACAACATGTCATGTCACATCACTCAAAGTGACAAATGATTTGACAATTGATGTGACTAGCGATTTGACGCTTGATGTGACTTGCGTGCCGCGTTCGAATTCGAAATGCGAATGCGCTCGCAATCACTCTCGGGCTCGGGTTCGCTAATTATAAATTAACGAATTTTCCGTCGCGTTGTAATTAAATGATTACGCCTAGCGAATTCACTATTCACGTCGCAAACGAATTAATTGTAAATTAATTCGTTCGCCCGAATTAAAATCCAATTTTAATTCTGCGTCGAAATCCAATTTCGTTTAATATATCAAATATATTAATTTATCGATTAATTCCAAATTAATCATTCACTCTCTTTAACGATACTTTATCCGAGATAAAATATCTCTGTAATTAATCCCAGATTAATTTTCTCTCTCTAGAAATTAATCTTCTCTCTTTACTAATTTATCCCAGATTAATCATAGTGGGAGTCATACGTCATCGGTGAATCTTCAGGAAGCGACCCATGAGATCTCCGGATATGTTGGCAGTAAATACGGTCGTCGGACTATCCGAACATGTAAGTACCTCGTACTACGTTTATACCGATTTACAAGACAAGGTTGGCTTCTAGCAAAGCGCCATGCCTACCCAATTCTCCAGAAATATTCTTACAGGAATATATAGATCTGTATCAAGCGTAGTATACCGTAGTATTGCGTATATCAGCACAGTATCGGATAGTCCGTGCTAGGGCTGGGGCTGGATAAGTGTCTGCCCCGTCCGAAGCACATGTCGGATGTCTGGTAACTAGTCTCTATAATCGGATATACATGACCTTGTCATAATATCCCGATGGCCGGCCAGCACTTAAGAGCACTAATACCGTATCCAGCGTGACATCATCTCCACTATGACTGGAGTGATACTTCCGTCTTGACATCACACCCAATGCACTACGACTCTCTGATAAACCCAGAAGTGTTGGTTTCTATAAGGTCCCAAGGTCAAACAAGACATGAAATTATGTGTGAACACATCAACGGAGGTAGCGGAATACTCACATTGATCGGTTGAGTCGATTTGGAGACGATTCAAGCCCAAAAACGCACTGCCTTTGCAAGCTCACTGCAGCAGTCCACTGCCCTGCAAAACAGAAAATTGGGTGAGAAAACGGAGCTCCAATCTTCGTCGGATGGATCCCGTCTCATGGGGGAACCTCCCTACCACCTTCGCAAGACTCGTAGTGTGCTAGCACTTGCGGTTTTCACCATGAAAACCCAACTCTTGGCTTCCCTTGCTCACGGTTTTGGCTTCCAAAAACAGTGAGTTTTGCCCCTTGGGCGTGTGAGAGAGTAGAGAGAATTTGAGAGAAAAATGTGTGTTAAGTTAATAAAATGATTTACCAAAAATCAATTTATATTTATGCCATAATTTATTAAATTAATAATAAATTTATGACACAACACATGCAATAGCTTAGAGTGTCAAACACTCAAACTCCATGCAATGACATGAGTGCTATGTACACTATCTACATGCAAAGCATTAGAATGACATGTGTCATGTGGGCCCCACACGTTTCCAAATGAAAGTGGGCCCACGTGCACTCACGCGTTCGGGTTCGATATTTCCGAATACCGAGCTTACGTCGCGACGTTAATTCAATCGAATTTAAATAAATAATTACGCCTGGCGAAATTATTATTTATGTCGCTAACGAATTAATTCTGAATTAACTCGTTTGCCCGAATTAAAATCTAATTTTAATTCCGCGTCGAAATCTAATTTCGTTTAATATATCGAATATATTAATTCATCGATTAATTCCAAATTAATCGTTCTCTCTCTTTAGACGATATTTTATCCCGGATAAAATATCTCCGTTATTAATCCTAGATTAATTTTCTCTCTCTTCTATTATAATCCCAGATTATTCAAGAGTGCGAGTTGTGCGTCATCGGTGGATTATCGGGAAGCGACCCATGAGATCCCCGGATAATCTGGCAGTAAATACGGTCGTCGGAGTATCCGAATCACGTACGTACCAAGTACTACGTTCTACCGATTTACGAGACAAGGTCGACTCCTAGCAAAGCACCAAGTCTTCCCAGGTTCTCCGGACATATTCATCAAAGAATATCTAGATCTGTATCAAGCGTAGTATACAATTGTATCGTGCATATCGGCCCAGTATCAGATGGTCACGTGCTAGGGCTGGGGCTGGATAAGTGTCTGCCCCGTCCGAAACACATATCGGATGTCTGGTAACTAGTCTCTATAATCGGATATTCATGACCTGGTCATAATATCCCGATTGGATGCGCATCACTAAAAGAGCACTAATACCGTATCCTGCGTGACATCATCTCCATTATGACTGGAGTGATACTTCCGTCTCGACATCACATCCAATACACTACGACTCTCTGATAAACCCAGAAGTGGTGAACACAGAACCAGTAAGATCCCCCAACCACCAAAACCAAAGTTTACCGATTGTCGTAAGTATTAGCGATGTAAGTCTCAGGTTAAGACTATACACACCTACCTTGATTTCGGCCTCCCATAGACACCTAGTCATAATACCAATGGGATTCCGAAGGGTCTATCCAGAGCGAAGCTGTTTCCCGTACCATCGGTGAAACACGACCTCCTATCGCACTTGCACAAGTAATCCAATACTTATATATATGAGAACTATGCCGTTGTGCCCTCACAACGCGCACAAGTGCAATACTAGCCTATTCCGCATTATCGATGTCCAGTCTCGATAATACTACGGCTAGGGATATTTAATGATTAATCCTTCGTGGACTGATACTGTCTCATATCATCTCAATCCAGGAACTAATCATAGGGACCTCTCTTCATTTATATATCTAAGGTGATCTAATCACAAATGATGAGAGTGCAATTTCCTTGTTACATAGTTAATTTGCTACAACAACACAATGATCTGTGCAAATAGTGACGCTATGGGTCATATTATCCAACAAGAAGTGGTGTACGCAGAACCGGTTAAAGCCCTGTACCAAGAAGACCAAAGTCTACCGATTATCGCAAGTATTAGCGATGTAAGTCTCAGGTTAAGACTATACACACCTACCTTGATTTCGGCCTCCCATAGACACATAGTCATAATACCAATGGGATTCCGAGGGGTCTATCCAGAGCGAAGCTGTTTCCCGTACCATCGGTGAAACACGACCTCCTTATCGCACTTGCATAAGTATCCGATACTTATATATATGAGAACTATGCCGTTGTGCCCTCACAACGCACACAAGTGCAATACTAGCCTATTCCGCATTATCGATGTCCAGTCTCGATAATACTCCGGCTAGGGATATTTAATGATTAAACCTTCGGGGACTGATACTGTCTCATATCATTCTCAGTCCAGGAACTAATCATAGGGACCTCTCTTCATTTATATATCTATGGTGATCTAATCACAAATGATGAGAGTGCAATTTCCTTGTCACATAGTTAATTTGCTACAACAACACAATGATCTGTGCAAATAGTGACGCTATGGGTCATTTTGTCTAACACATGGAAGGCAACATACCAACGTACAAAGCTGGGCTTTTGACGGAAAGGTATCGTTATCAACATTATGTTAATAACGGTTTAACCTTTTACCTGTTGCCGTGGTAAATCCATTTTGAAGATGCTTGTTGATAACTGCATATTTCATTTATGAAATGTGTCAGTTGCAGATCAAAATCGCTTTCCTGAAAAGGAAACCTTTTGGAGGATGCTTACAACATCCTGACGATTTTTTTATAACCGACAAACAAGGTTTGCGGGTTATTCGATCCATGTTTGGATTGAAACAAGCATAAGGTTCTTGGAACTGACGTTTTGAAATAATCATAATGGTTTATGATTTGACTCAAAACGAAATAATTCTTGTGTTATAAGGAGGTTAGTGGGAGAGCACTGATAATGAAATTCCCATAAAGCAATCGGTGAAAGCTTGGCTTTCATAAGAAATTCTCCGTAGAATCTCTGGGAGTAACAACCTTTATTCAAGGAATAAAGATCTACTGGGATAGATTTGGAGTTGTTAACACTCTGGGAAATTGTACATTTAAAATGTACTTGATATGGTGTCTCATACGCTTTGAGCATATGGAGTCACAATCAGGACAATCCAAGTGATAGTCATTGGATTGAAGTTAAGGACATCTATTAGTATCTTAGAGAACTAAAGATGCTGTCTTAAATTATGGAGTAGGAGAACTTGAAGGGACTAGGATCACTGCTGCAAGTTTCCAAATCGGTAAATACTGTGGTACTATAAAGTTTGAATAACGGGACAGTAAGCTGGAAATATTCCGAGCAAGATAACTGTTGCCGAATAAACAACAAATGCGGATTATTGCTGCAGCTGAGGCAGCAATAGAAGCCATTTGGATCGAAAATAAATCTAATTAGATTAGATATAGTTCTTTTAGCAGCTGAGCTAGGCGTCAGCACAGGCTAAGGAATTAAAGGTCTCATCGACGATCCAGATATATACTTCTATATCATCTGATTCGTTAGGATCATACATCGTGGTGATGTGATGATCGTGTAAATCGCGTCAGACGATAATTAAACAAATCCGCTGACGAAAATCTTTTCTCAGCAATTTGAGCGAACCGTACATAGTTCGGGTGTTACACTCGAGTGACTGGCTATGTGCCAAGTGGGAGATTGTTGGATAATATGAACCATAGCGTCACTATTTGTACAGATCACGGTGTTGTTGTACAAATTAACTGTGACAAGGAAATTGCACTCTCATCATTTGTGATTAGATCACCATAGATGTATAAATGAAGAGAGGTCCATATGATTAGTTCCTGGATTGAGATGATATGAGACAGTATCAGTCAAAGAAGGATTAATCATTAATATCCCTAGCCGGAGTATTATCGAGACAGGACATCGATAATGCGGAATAGGCTAGTATTGCACTTGTGCGCGTTGTGAGGGCACGACGACATAGTTCTCATATATTTAAGTATTGGATACTTATGCAAGTGCGATAGGAGGTTGTGTTTCACCGGAATCCCATTGGTATTATGACTATGTGTCTATGGGAGTCCGACATCAGGGTAGGTGTATTTGGTCTTAACTTGAGACTTGCATCGCTAATACTTACGATAATCGGTAGACTTTGGTCTTGGTGGTACAGGGCTTTAACCGGTTCTGCGTACACCACTTCTGGGTTTATCAGAGAGTCGTAGTGTATTGGGTGTGATGTCAAGACGGAAGTATCACTTCAGTCATAGTGGAGATGATGTCACGCAGGATACGGTACTAGTGCTCTTGAGTGATCCGCATCCAATCATGATATTATGACCAGGTCATGAATATCTGATTATAGAGACTAGTTACCAGACATCCGACATGTGCTTCGGACGGGGCAGACACTTATCCAGCCCCAGCCCTAGCACGTGACTATCCGATACTACTGGGCCGATATAACAATACTACGGTATACTACGCTTGATACAAATCTATATATAATCTTGTAAGAATATTTCTGGAGAATTGGGTAGGCATGGCGCTTTGCTAGAAGCCAACCTTGTCTTGTAAATCGGTATAAACGTAGTACGAGGTACTTACGTGTTCGGATAGTCCGACGACCGTATTTACTGCCAACATATCCGGAGATCTCATGGGTCGCTTCCTGAAGATTCACCGATGACGTATAACTCGCACTTAATTAATCTGGGATTAATTAGAAGAGAGAGAAAATTAATCTGGGATTAATACGGAGATATTTTATCTCGGATAAAATATCGTTAAAGAGAGAGAACGATTAACTTGGAATTAATCGGTAAAATTAATATATTCGATATATTAATCGAAATTAGATTTCGACGCGGAATTGAAATTGGATTTTAATTCGGGCGAACGAATTAATTTAGAATTAATTCGTTAGCGACGTGAATAATGATTTCGCTAGGCGTAATCATTTAATTACGACGCGACGGAAAATTCGTTAATTTGGAATTAGCGAACCCGAGCCCGAGAGTGATTGCGAGCGCATTCGCATTTCGAATTCGAGCGCGGCACGCAAGTCACATCAAGCGTCAAATCGTTAGTCACATCATGCGTCAAATCAATTGTCACTTTGGAGTGATCTGACTTAACAACATGTCACTTTATTAAAGTGATGTGATGTGACTTAAAGTAAAAGTAGAAGTGATGGGTGAAAAGTTGATTGAAAGCTTTTGCTTTTTGCTTTTGGCTTTTTTAATAAAAGTTTTGTATATCTTTTATTTACTTACTTGGTAAATAAAATAAAGGAAAGGTAATACAAAAGAGCATCACTTTTTCTCTCTCTTGTTTTTTCAACATTCACGTTTTGGCAAAATGGAGCCCAAATGGTTTCTCTCTTCTCACGGTCTCCTTGACCGATTTTCTCTCTTCTTTTTTCTGGTTTTTCACACACAAAATGGAGAAGCTTTTGATCTTGTTGCAACATCTAAGTGCTAGCACACTCATGGAGGAATACAAAGGTGATAGGGAAGTGAGTTTGTGAGCTTGGAAAGCTTGAAGCTTGGAGCTTCAATGGTGTCTTCCCATGGCCGATTTTTAGGAGCATCAAAACAGCCCCCACCGTGCAGTCCACTGCAGTTCAAGAAGGCCCAAAACCGAGCTTGGAGGGAGGCAGAAAATGAAGTGCGAATTTGGTTCATCTTTGTTGCATCTCTACTACCGATCAATGTGAGTTATTCCGCACCTCCTTTGAAATGTATTCAACTCGTTTATATGCATGATTTATGATCCTTGGGACTTGATTGAAACTCAACAATTAGATCCTTGGCATGTTCTAGGAACACTAACAATGGTATCAAGAGCCAATTTTAAGCATGAAAATTTTAGGGTTCATGAGACTAAAATTTGGGGCTTTTATGTTTTGAGCATGATTTCTTCAATTGATGCTTTGAGCATGCTTAGAATATGTTAACTTAGAGTTGTGCATGATTAGATTGAAATAAATTGATTGGATCAAAAATTAAAAATTTCTTTGTGAGGCCGAAAGTTGCAGTGCATGGACTGCAGTTTTTTTTATTTTTATTACATGAAATGATGTATTTAAATGCATCTTTAAATGTTGATTGTTGGTTTGATTGGATTAGAATCAAAGTCAATAATGTTTATGTTAAAATCAAAGAGCATGTTGAGCATGAAATGATGATTTTAGGATTCAATTTGTGTTGAGCATGAAATGATGTATTTTTGCTTCAATTTGTGTTGAGCATGAATTGATGGATTAAGCATGATTAATTAAGTTAATTGGTATTTTGGAAATATTGATTTTAATTAATTAATCATGGCTAATACAATTAATTAAAGTAATTGTGATATTTGGAATATTATAATTATGTTAATAAGCCTTTAATTAAGAATTGGGCTAAAAGTGTGTATTTGGGCTTAATGGGCTTGTTTTGACTAAGTTTGGTTTTGGACTTTTGGATTGGATCCAATTGGGCCCAAAACCAATTCCATAAGGTCCAAATACATCACTTGGCCCTTTAAAAAAGAATTAATTGGGCCTAATGGGCCTAAATTGATTTGTTGGCAATAGGGTGATTCCTATTGGGCCTTGGCATTTTGGGTTTGATCCATTATGGCCAAAGCCCATGCCTTAAGAATCAATTAAAAGCCCATTGGACTTTAATTGAAATGACATTGGATGTTATTGGGCCTTTGAGACCCATTAAGATTGGATTTGGAATCCAAGTCTTTAAGGCTTATAAGTAAGTGTATATATTTAATTTGGAATTAAATTGGAATTAGTATTGAATACAAATAAATTGGATTTAAAGTTGTAGTTCAATATAATTCAAGAATACTTACTTTGAGTATTTATTCTTAAACGAGTTTGACTCACGCATATCAAATCGTTGTATGAACATTATATGGTCATTAATTCCAAGATTAATAATTGGATTAGATTGATTGAATAACATGATTTGTATGAATACATGAATGTGTTGTATGAATAATGTATATCGGATGGATATTAGAAGGGCAAGGGCAGTTTTGGAAATTGTTGTAATAAGTTTAGAATTTATTAAATTGGACCTACGTGTCAGCCTTTTATTTATCTCCTCTCTCATTGTATTTCTCTTCTCACCTATTCCCCTCAATGTAAATGAGGTTTCTTTATTGTATTTTGTAATTGGGTATAAGTTAGAATAGTTCTAGCCGGGGAGAGGAAATGGAGTGATTTGTTCTAGGAACAATTTGTGACATATCCATCCGTATATCATTATTAATTTATTTATTATACGCGCTTTATTATGTATTTAGAATGCATATTTAAGGTGTATGATGATGAGACCTTAACAAAGATAATAAATTGGTTGCCAATTTGCACGCGAAAAACCTCAAATAATATTAAGCGTTTTTCCTTCCGTTGAGTGATTCTTACTCAAGATCCAAAGTTGGCATTAGTTTGTTGGCCAAAGTCAAGACCTTTGTCAATTGCGGATGTGTTTGAATCATGAGAGTTTTGTTCTATATCGGTGTTTTGTCCAAGTTGTGATTTGTTGGCCAAATTCAAGATCATTTCTTGTCCATCGACATTGATTACGAAGCTTTCCATGTCAATGGGTTCCGCTTAACTGGGATCATTAAGTTTGTTGTGCCAAAGCCAAGGCTTAGTTGATTCAGAGGAAAAAGGTTAGGTAATATATTCGATATATTGGCATATATAAAATATATGTTTCGGACTTGGATGTCCACCTACTGGATCTAGGAATTGGATGGGATCCAATTGATCTTTGAGATCTACCTAGTTAAATATCATACAGCTTGTTGGCCAAAGTCAAGGTTGTGTGTTATTTAACGGGATCCTAGCTCACTAGGAAACTAGGTTTCCCGAGTACTCTCGACAGAGGGTTAGAGGCTCGCCGAAAAATAGTGGGAGGCAAGAATTAAATTTGCAATATTCGTTTAGATACTTGCCATACGCGCTCAATCAAATACCATTCGTCAAATAAATTAAATGTTAGTTGGACTAATATTTAATAGTTGTTTTAATTTAACAGTTAGACTGTATTCAAACTACTTCATTTATAGTTGATTATATAATTGGATTATAGTAATCAATATATTTGAATTTTACCTTTCAATTATAGTTGATTATATAATTCGATTATAGTAATCAATATATTTGGATTTTACCGATCATTTATAAGATTATATAATTGGATTATAGTAATCAATATATATTTGATTTTAACCAATAAAATTGTAATAAGTTATATAGTTAGACTATAGTAATCATTACATTAGATTGTACCTGAAATCGTTAATTAAATAGTTGGACTATAGAATCAAGATTAAATTGAAAGATTAGTGTTTAAAACATTATCCTAGGGAAAATGTGTTTAGACGACTTTAATTTTCAAATTGGAATAAATTTCAGGATAGTCCTGAAACTAAGAAGTTACTTTATTTGATAAAATAACATCTTAGGCCTAAGCCATGAGTTAAGTAATAGTAGAGCATGATCTTTGGAAGATTCATGTGATGATAACTTTAGTGCTTAATCCATTATGCTTGCCATAATGACTCCTTATTTCCTTTCTAATCAGAACTAAGGATTAGATCCTTAAAGTATGATGAAGAAATTGAAGGATTTTCATAGATCTATTCTTAGATCTTAGAAATATTAATTGCAATAAACAACTCTTGGAGAGTTAATGACTATTCTCAAGGAGACCAAAGTCAAAGTTTGCAATAAGGCAAGAAGCGCAAGGCGCACCCTACTTCGATATTCTAGAAGGCCAAGGCTTGGCCAAAGACTCCTGGAATAAAAAAAAGGGCAAAGGCAAAATCATTATAATCTTCTAGGAAGATAAAGGACATATCCCAAGATGTCTGCCTAAATTGTGGCAAACGGGGTTATTGAAGCATGACTGTCGTATGGACAAAGCAGACATGAAGGAATTGAAGACGGGCAAGGCTCTGACTTCAAAAATGTTTGTCATAAACATGTTCACTAATAGTATTAAAATTGGATTTTAGATACTAAAAGTGGTACATAAAATATGCATTGATGTGCAGCATCTGCTATGAGCAGGATACTGACTTTAATTGAGATTAATCTGCAAATAGGAAATGGGACGAAAGTCGCTGTTTCTACCGCAGATACCTAAGTTTAGGAACTACCATTTGGGTGTGTACTTAAATTAGGAAACTGTTATAATGTAACTAGTTTGACTAGAAACATTATCTCTATATCGAGTATAACTCGTTGCGAGTATACCTTTATATTCTAGAACACTAAAGTGTTTTATTTTATAAAGATGATATTGAGATAAACACATTATATGTGAATAACAGTATTTATATTTTGAATATAAATAAATCTCAAACATATAATATGACGAACAAATAGCTCAAACTGATTTGATCAGATAAGACTTATTTGTGGCAGTGTTGACTGGGACACATTAAAACAAGACTCGTATATCCACACTTTTGAAGTATGGATACTAGGATGGATTTGATTCCATTCAAATGATGTCTACGAATCTAGTTCATTAGGTAAAGTACCTAAAATACCTTTTACTTGGTAAAACTGTAAGTGCCACCGATCTATTAGCCCTTGTTCATAGTGACGTAAGTGGGCCCATGTCTAGCTAGGCTAGAGGTGGATATGAATATTTCGTGACCTTTACGGATGTGGCATCGCGTTATGGTGTGTTTATTTTGAAGAACACAAATCAGAAACTTTTAGAGTTTCGACACGAAATAGACGAATAGATCGGCTAAAGTATTAAAACATCACGGTTTGACCATGATGAAAATACTTAAGCAATAAGTTTCTCATATACTTGAAAGAGTATAGTATTCTTTCAATGAGGACTCCTCCCGGAACACGTCAGTTTGACGATGTGTCCGAACGGAGAAACCAAATTTTGTTAGACATGATAAGGTTAATCATGAGTCGCTCTGAGCTACCATTTTCCTTCAAAGGGATAAACATTTAACAGTGCAATACTTATTTTGAATAAGGTTCCATGAAAATCTATTTGACAGATTTCATATTAGATATGAACAGGAAAGAAGTTGGGCTTTCTCACTCCTGATGATTTGGAATGCTAGGCATATGTTTGGATGATACCAAACTAGAACCCAAATTGGATAAGTGCCTAATTGTAGGTTGTCCTAAGGAAACCAAAGTATAGTACTATACATCTCACATGAGAACAATGTAATTGTTGCTCACCATGCGTTTTTCCTAAGAGGAATACCGATAATGCAGTGGAAAGTGGGAGGATAGTAAAACTTGATGAAAATCGGAGTAATACTGTTCAAGGCACCTAGTCCTTAATGGAACACAAACAGTTCATCAAGGCTGAAACTGTACCAGTAATCTTCGAATACACAAGAACCATGTAGGTCGGAGAGAGTCAGAAAACAACCTGGGGTATTGGTTTCTGATCTCACCTCATAAGATGTCAATCTTATGAGGAATATGAACTGACTACGTGTGAGGAAGTGATACAAGGTATCGACCCCCTATTATGGCAAGTGCCATGAGTCCGAAATGGATTCCATGTATAACAACTATGTTTAGACACTAGTTGTTGTACCGCAAGGCATTGTGCCTATTGGTACTATATAAGTCTTCAAGGAAGACATACATGGATGGCAACAAACCAACGTACTAAGCTAGGCTTGTAGCGAAAAGGTATCGTTATCAACATTGTGTTGATTACAATGAAACCTTTTACCTGTTGCCATGGATAAATCCATTTGGATAATGCTTGCTAACACTGCATGTTTCATTCATGAAATATAACAGCTGAACGTCCAAATCGCTTTCCTTAAACGGAAACCTTTTTAGAGGATGTTTATAACATCCTGACGGTTTTGTCGTACCCAAACTAGCAAATAAGATTTGCAGGTTATTCGATCCATGTTTGGATTGAAGCAAGCATTAGGTTCTTGGAATTATCATTTTGATGTAATCATAATGGTGTATGATTTGATTCAAAACGAATATGATTCTTGTGTATATAAGGAGGTTAGTGGGAGCGCACTGACAATGATGTCCTAAATAATAATGATATATCATTTCTTGGAAATGATATTCCCATATTACAATCGGTGAAAGCTTGGCTTTCATGAAAATTCTCCGTAGAATTCTTGGGAGAAACAACCTTTATTCTAGGAATAAAGATCTACTTGGATAGATTTAAAAGTTGTTAACACTCTCTGAGAACTCGTACATTGAAAAATGTACGTGACCTGGTGTCTCATACGCTTTGAGCATATGGAGTCACAAACAGGTCAATCCAAGTGATAGTCACTGGATTGATATTAAGAACATCTGTTAGTATCTTAGAGAACTAAGGATGATGTCTTAAACTATGGAGAAGGAGAACTTGAAGTGACTGAGATCACTGCTGTAAGTTTCCTAACCGATAACACAACGGTACTATACAGTTTGAATAACGGAACAGTGAGCTGGAAATCTTCCAAGCAAGATAATGTTACCGAATAAACAACAAATGCGGGTTATTGCTGCGGCTGAGGTAGCAATAGAAGCCATCTGGGTAATTAACAAATCTAATTAGATTAGATATAGTTCTGTTAGCAGCTGAGCTAGGCTACAACGCAGGCTAAAGAATTAATGGTCTCATCAACGATCCAGATATATAATTCAAGTATTCATCTGATTCGTTCGGATCATACATCGTGGCGATGCGATGATCGAATAAATCGCATCAGACGATAATCATACAAATCCGCAGACGAAAGCCTTTCCTCAGCAATTTGAGCGAACCGTACATAGTTCGGGTGTAAAACACTCGAGTGACTGGCTATAGGCCAAGTGGGAGATGTTGTGGACAATTATGACCCATAGCGTCACTATTTGTACAAATCATGGTGTTGTTGTACAAATTAACTATGTGACAAAGAGATTGCACTCTAATCATTTGTGATTAGATCACCTAGATGTATAAATGATAGGAGGCCCCTATGATTAGTTCCTGGATTGAGATGATATGAGACAGTATCAGTCCACGAAGGATTAATGATTAAATATCCCTAGTCGTAGTTGTAGGCATTGCATTTTCGTATACCGAACCCGATGAGGAGTCTTATAAGGAGGCACCGCCTTTTAGTCGTGGAGTTCGCGGAAAATGGCCGAAGGAAAGGTTAAGTCAAGAGATAATACGTTTCGGAATTAATTGCTAAGTTCGCTCAGAGTTTGCTTGCTGAATGTTCATTTCAAAGCGTATCTACAACCCAAAAAGCAC
>SKCR01009494.1:0-23579 GCA_019454045.1 Zanthoxylum bungeanum
CTGATGTAGAAGCTCTGTCTCTCCTCACTTGGGCAATGTAATCAGGACAGTTCCTTTTCCAGTGTCCAACCTTGCCGCAGTGGTGGCATTTGTCTTCAGAAGCCCTTTTGGGCTTTGCAATCTTCGCCTGTTGTTGAGGACCAAAAGCCTTCTTCTTCTTCTTGCCTTTCTTGTTCTTTCCCTTGGACCATCCTTGGGAAGAAGCCGAAAGAGAAGTAGTTCTATGAGGGCGAGTCGGTACTCCCTTCTAAGGTCCTCTTCTGGCCGTGAGCAACATCCTATGTAGCTCCTGGTAGGTACAGACAGTCCCGTGCATGTTGAAGTACATCACGAACTGGCGAAATGAAGCTGGCAGTGAACCAAGAATGACACTCCTACCGAGAATGTCATTCAAGATGAGATTATGTTGCCTCAATTGATCGATCAAATCGATCATCTGAAGAACATGTGGGCTACACTCTGCCCCTCATCCAGACGCGCATGGAACAGTTCCATGGCGACTTTGTGAACAATCACTTGTTCCTGGTTCTCAAACGATTGTCTCAATCGCGTCATCATACTATAGGAATCTAACATACCATAGTACTGTTGCTTGAGTTTCGGAGATAGTGAACTAAGGATGTATGATTTAACCCTTAAATCATCATCCTTCCAAGTTTCAAAAACTTGGCGTTCCTCCTCCGAAGCATCCGCACCCACTGCAAGGGGCAACAGACCCTCAAGAACATAACCCAGTTTTTCAGAATCGAGGACAATCCTCAAATCCAATTCCCAGTCTGCAAAGTTCTCAACGCCTTTCAGTTTGTTCGCATCAAGCATACGCGCAACTGATTTGTGGATTGTGCCGCCATCGCCAATCTATCATATAGATCACGAAAAACGGTTAGCAGAAATAAAGCAGTTTCATATAATATCAAAAGCATAAACTAGATCATGGATTTTTAATCTAATATGCCCCTCCCACTAAATCATGCAATACTGTAATCCCAAAACAGAATACAAATATTTAATAATAAATTAAATACTAATAGTGAAAAGTGGATCCCGTGAATATATTTCGGCTCACAGCAGAGGCACGGTCTCGCCTACGTATATTCATCAGGTAGACAACTCATTTGTCAATCATTCACTAATGACTCCTAAGTATCGGTCCTGGCCGTTTCTCGTTGTGTCGCTGCGAGGCAGGCCCACAAGGAGACGTACCAAAGGTTAACTCGTCAATGATAAACTCAAGTACTTACGTAATCCTGACAGCTAGGGCACGTTCAGAATTCCGCTTTTACTTGAATTTACCTAGTATCTGATATACATCCGGTATAAATAAATCTTTATCGGCTACATCCTCACAGCAAAGGCACTGTCTCGGATGTAGTCACAAAGAAGTATTCATAACCGTATTGACAAGACGGACCATATATGCATCAAATACAAAATTACATTCAAACCTTATTAATTAGGTTTTTCCGCTAAGTGTCATACACCATAAATCTAACCAATTTAGATCCTAATAAGCATGCATAAAGTCAAGAAAACATGATTAAAACATTGATTCAATGAAGGCTAATCATTTTAGGTGGCCTAGAATCAGACTCGCTCTGATACCATTTTGTAGGTGTTTTTAGGGGTGAATCCGGTAACGCAGCGGAAGCGGTGAAAATTCGATTTTTAGATTTCAAACTTTTTCTCGGATTAATTAAATAAACATATTTATTTAATATTCCAATAATCAAATTATGAAATAAAATTCATAAATCATATTTAAGTGAATTACCAAATTACCCTTACTTTGGTATTTTGTCCATTTTAGTCCGAAATTGATCTAATCAATTTTGAATGATTCTAAATCATTTCTAAGATGAACTTAGCATGTTCAAAACATCAAAACACCAAAAGAACCAAAATCCCTAAATTTCCCTCACAAGGCCGAGAGCCTCCTTTAGGTTCCATTTGTGCATTTTGCACTTTCATGCTTCAAGACACATCCAAATGATATCCAATCAACATGAAACTTTATATGCATCATATACACACATAAATACACAACATATATGAAAACTCCCAAATTTGGAATTAGTCATGAACCCTAATTTTTCAATTTTCACAAATTGGACAAATTAGACCAAATACATTAAATCAATTACTTCAATCATCATTCTTCCATCCAATCCAAGTCTCAACACAATGAAAAAACTCAAGATCAAATCTAGGTCATTTAAGAGTGGGTCAATAACTCTAGATTAGCAACATGGTTTCAAAAACCTTAAAAGAATGATTATAACTACAATAGTTACAAGCTTTCTTCATCACACACGCTCAACACTTTCAACCAAAATTCCATCATCAAAAACACAAGAAATAATGAAAAGAATAACTTAAGAACATCACAAGATGTTGCCTAGATCCTAAGGAACAAATTCCTTTCTAATAGTAAGTTTGAAAAACTTAGAAAATCCAAGCTTTTCTTTAAGTTTTTCCTTTTCTCCTTCACTTGCTTTCTTTGTTTCTTTTATGGTGTTTTTGTAAAGTGTATTAGGTGATTATATGAAATGAAAAATGAATGAATGAAAACAAATATACTTGTGCACAAATGGCCTTTGGCCGAAATTCACAAAAAATATATCAAGATTTTTCATTTCAATTTCATTTCAAAATTATGTAATCAACTTGCATAAATATCTTAACACAACTTTATTAGATATTTATTTAAGTCAACAAAAGCAACTAACATCATTTACTTTAAATATCCTAATGTAAGATATTTATATTTTAATTAATTTAATCATTTAACAATTAAATAATCAATTAATTAATCAAATACAAATATATTAAATATATATATAATATTTACATTAAATATTAAAAAACATATATTCATTTAGGATATAAGTCAAATAACTCATTTTGACTATTAATTAATATGTATTTAAATTAATCAAGTATTAAATGTAATACACAATAATTAGGCAAATGATTATCTAGTCCTTTTAGCACGTATCTTGCGTTTAACCTTTAAACGACTTTATAAATAATCAATATTATTTATTAATGTTGCTCTAGAACTAGCTTCTAAACTTTACCACGGGCCCATGGTTTTATCTGATTGCTAATCATATGGACTACCTATGCTCTGGTACACGAACTGACGGATCCTATCTTGACACACATAGGACACCCTGAGGATCTATCTACACCCAACGAACAGGCGGAGGTCTGATCTTAATAGATCGGTGACGTGACTGCCGTCTAAGTGTAGAAGATGTCTCATGTGCCCACAATGGCATCTCAAGTCTAAGAATCACAAGTGCTACTCAACCAAGAAGATTCTTATTGACGTTGGTGTACCATCCATTAAGAATCTTCGGTGAGTCGTTCAGTGTTTATCCGCTATAAACACCTACACGTCTATACTAGTCTCCAAGACTAATGGTTCATTGAGAAACCATTGGAATCATATATTCCAGTATACGACATGTACCCGGTCTCAATGGGTTTACTATACTGACCAAGTAGTGTAAACCTTGACCAAGAACTGTCTGAGAATGACAACGTCATGATACTTCTCAATGTCCGTTGCAACGCTTTTGCAACTGTATCATGACTAATCATTCTCGGGTCATTACGTCTTTACCATATAGAAAGATAGATTATATTATAGAAACTGCATATATTATTCATAATAATAATGTTTTACATAAGTATTTAACAGAAATACAACCGGGAATTGGCGCTCTGAGCACCAACCCCAACATGAATATGTACCAACTCTTATAGCATCTGGCCCGTTATTGTCATTCCATATAACTTACCTCCATGGAAATGTATGACAGGATCCATTCATGTTTATGTCATTGCTTATTCCCTGGTCCACGTTCATCTGGTAAAGATATAAATATTTACTTGAGACCATTGATCGAGGAGTTACAAACATTATGGAATGTGGGTGTGCATACCTATGATGCAGCTTCAGAGCAGTATTTTCAGATGCATGTCGCATTATTATGGACCATTAATGATTTTCAGCCTATGGTTCATTATCTGGATGGAGCACTAAGGGATACATGACATGTCCAGTTTGTGCGGGTCATACACCTTCGCAACGATTACGGAATAAAATCGGATACACGGGGCACATGAGATTTCTTGAGTCGAGTCATCATTGGCGGAGAGTAAATTATTTAACGGGCAACATGAACCTCAGAGTAAGCCCAGTCGATTGTCTGCATTTGACATACTTTGCCAACATCAACATCTCAAAGACAGCACACCAGGTAAACATCCTAATAATAGAGATAAAAATCGAAAACGGTTACCTGAAGAGTTGAATTGGACAGGAAGAAGAGTATTTTCTTTGAGTAGAATATTGGGGGACTCTGAGTTTGCGACATAATTTGGATGTAATGCATATAGAGAAAAATATTGTGTGAGAGTTTAGTGGGTACACTATTCAATATTCGGGTTGACGACAAAAGACACTGTAAATGCTAGATTGGACCTACAAGATCTTAGAATTCGCAGTGAATTGCATTTACAAGTCGCCTCTCGAGGTTTTATTAAGCCTCCTGCTAGTTATGTGCTCAATCAATCGGAGAGAAAATCATTCTGTGATTGGCTTGAAAAATGGTTAAATTCCCTGATAATTATGCATCCAATATTGGGCGTTGGGTCAGAGATGATACAATAACGGGATTAAAGAGTCACGATTGTCATGTGCTGCTCGAGATTCTCCTTCCTGTTGGCATTCGACCTTATCTCCCCCGAATGTATGCGACGTCGTACTTGATCTATGTGGCTTCTTTAAATAATTATGTCAGAGGACATTAAGCACATCTGTTATGACGACCTTGAGCGAGGAATCGTGATAATCCTATGCAAGCTGGAGCGAATTTTGCCACCCGCTTTCTTTGATGTCATGGTACATCTGGCTGTGCATTTATCGGCTGAAGCTAGAAATGGAGGTCATGTCCATTACAGATGGATGATCCCATTGAGAGGTACTATATAATATATATATACTTATATATATATATATATATATGGTCCGTCTTGTCAATACGGTTTATGAATATCTCTTTGTGACTACATCTGAGACCGTGCCTCTGCTGTGAGGATGTAGCCGATAAAGATTTATTTATACCGGATGTATATCAGATACTAGATAAATTCAAGCGAAAGCGGAATTCTGAACGTGCCCTAGCTGTCAGGATTACGTAAGTAACTTGAGTTTATCATTGGCGAGTTTAACCTTGGTACGTCTCCTTGTGGGCCTGCCTTCGCAGCGACAACGAGAAACGGCCAGGACCGGGTACTTAGGAGTCATTAGTGAATGATTGACAAATGAGTTGTCTACCTGATGAATATACGTAGGCGAGACCGGCCTCTGCTGTGAGCCGAAATATATTCACGGGATCCACTTTTCACTATTAGTATTTAATTTAATCATTAAATTTGTATTCTGTTTTGGGATTACAGTATTGCATGATTTAGTGGGAGGGGCATATTAGATTAAAAATCCATGATCTAGTTTATGCTTTTGATATTATATGAAACTGCTTAATTTCTGCTAACCATTTTTCGTGATCTATATGATAGATTGGCGATGGCGGCACAATCCACAAATCAGTTTGCGCGTATGCTTGATGCGAACAAACTGAAAGGCGCTAAGAACTTTGCAGACTGGGAATTGGATTTGAGGATTGTCCTCGATTCCGAAAAGCTTGGTTATGTTCTTGAGGGTCCGTTGCCCCTTGCAGTGGGTGCGGATGCTTCGGAGGAGGAACGCCAAGTTTTTGAAACTTGGAAGGATGATGATTTAAGGTTAAATCATACATCCTTAGTTCACTTTCTCCGAAACTCAAGCAACAATATTATGGTATGTTAGATTCCTATAGTATGATGACGCGATTGAGACAATCGTTTGAGAACCAGGAACAAGTTATTGTTCACAAAGTCGCCATGGAACTGTTCCATGCGCGTCTGGATGAGGGGCAGAGTGTCAGCCCACATGTTCTTCAGATGATCGATTTGATCGATCAATTAAGGCAACATAATCTCATCTTGAATGACATTCTCGATAGGAGTGTCATTCTTGGTTCACTGCCAGCTTCATTTCGCCAGTTCGTGATGTACTTCAACATGCACGGGACTGTCTGTACCTACCAGGAGCTACATAGGATGTTGCTCACGGCAGAAGAGGACCTTAAGAAGGGAGTACCGACTCGCCCTCATAGAACTACTTCTCTTTCGGCTTCTTCCCAAGGATGGTCCAAGGGAAAGAACAAGAAAGGCAAGAAGAAGAAGAAGGCTTTTGGTCCTCAACAACAGGCGAAGATTGCAAAGCCCAAAAGGGCTTCTGAAGACAAATGCCACCACTGCGGGCAAGGTTGGACACTGGAAAAGGAACTGTCCTGATTACATTGCCCAAGTGAGGAGAGACAGAGCTTCTACATCAGGTATTTATTTTTCCAGTTATTGATTTATCTTTGGCTTGTGAAGTCGTTACATCCAGCTGGATTTTAGATTCTGCTTGTCCCATTCACATTTGCAATTCGTTGCAGGTGCTGAAGGAAAGTAGGAAAGTAGGAGGCTGAAGCCCGGGGAGATGCAGTTGCGGTTCGGGAGTGGAGACTCTTTGGATGCAGTTGCAGTGGGAGTATGCGAGATCTCATTACCGAATGGGACACTTTTTTTATATGACTGTCATTTTGTACCGGGATGTGTCGCAAATATTATATCACTTTTTGAATTAGATACAGAAGGCTTTTGTATTAATATTAAGAATAGTTCTTTGTATTTATATGATAAAAATAATATTCAGATCCTTAGTTGTCCAAACCAGCATGGTCATTATACATTGCAAACTTCAAAAGATATTTTAAATACTGGAGTTAATAAACGTAGTTTACCTGTAATTAATAATACTGAACTTTGGCATATGAGACTTGGTCACATTGGCGTTAAACGCCTTACCCAATTGGTTAGGAATGGTTTGATATCAGATCTTACCATTGAGTCCTATCCAACTTGTGAATCCTGTATTCAGGGTAAGATGACCAAAGCCCCATTTTCTGGTGTTGGACACCGCGCCACTAACTTACTGGAACTCGTACATTCTGATGTATGTGGTCCACTAAGTCAAACTGCTCACAGTGGTTATTCGTACTTCGTTACCTTTACCGATGATTTGTCACAGGTACGGTTATGTGTATTTGATGCGACATAAATCGGAAACCTTTGAAAAGTTCAAAGAGTTCCGAAATGAAGTAGAAAAACAAACTGGTAAATATATTAAATGCCTTCGATCAGATCGAGGCGGTGAATATATGAGTGGTGAGTTCATGGATTATATGAAGGAGAATGGGATTCTCGCTCAATATACTCCTCCAGGTACACCACAGCACATGGTGTATCTGAAAGGAGAAATCGGACTTTATTGGATATGGTCCGATCGATGTTGAGTTTCACAGATTTGCCCTATTACTTATGGGGCTTTGTCTCTTACAGCCGCACATCTTTTGAATAAGATTCCTTCAAAGTTGTTCCTACGACACCGTATCAGATATGGTTCGGTAGGAGACCGAATCTTATTATATTAAGGTTTGGGGTTGTCCTGCCTATGTCAGGGTAACTCAGCAAAGTAAGCTTTCGCCTCGAGGGCAAAAGTTTAGGTTTGTTGGATATCCCTCGAACCGAGGGATATATGTTCTATGATACCGAGCATCGAAATGTGTTCGTAGCTCGCTTCGCACGCAAATTTTCTAGAAGTAGAATTTTTTGTCAGAAGGTAGTGATCATAGACAGGTTGAGCTTGATGAAGTCCAACCTGAAAACAACGAACCAACGGAGGAACCTGAAGTTCAAGTAGATGAAGGACCTTCAACACACACTCCGTAGGTCGGAAAGGGTATCTAGACCTCCTGAACGCTTGTATTTGATACAAGAAAAGAGTCTGGATGTTCTCTTAGTTGAAGAGACAGATCCTTTCACCTATAGAGAATCGATGTTGGACATCGACTCCGTGAAATGGCAAAGTGCCATGAAATCCGAGATAGACTCAATGCATGAAAATCAAGTTTGGGACTTGATTCCGCTTCCCGAAGGAATTGTTCCTATCGGTTGTAAATGGGTTTACAAGAGGAAGCGCGGGCCTGACGGTAAGGTTGAAACTTACAAGGCCCGACTGGTAGCAAAAGGTTACACGCAGCGACCTGGCGTCGACTACGATGAAACTTTTTCGCCGGTAGCAATGCTTAAGTCTATCCGGATTTTGCTTTCTATAGCTGCGTATCATGACTACGAGATTTGGCAAATGGATGTCAAAACGGCTTTTCTAAATGGATTTCTTGATGAAGAAATCTATATGGAACAGCCGGAAGGTTTCACTCCAGCGAAACCTCGGGTATGGTATGTAAGCTTAAGAAGTCCATTTATGGACTTAAACAAGCTTCACGAAGTTGGAATCTTCGATTCGATGAGATTATTAGATCGTCTGGTTTTACAAGAATTCGAAGAATCCTGTGTTATCAGAAGGCCAGTGGGAGCAGTCGTATTTTTAGTCCTATATGTTGATGACATCCTAATCATTGGGAATGATTAGGTATGTTGCAAGCGTCAAAGCGTACCTCTGTAAGAATTTCTCCATGAAGGACCTGGGAGAAGCTTCCTATGTTTTAGGGATAAAACTCTATAGAGATAGACAAAGGAGGCTGATTGGGTTATCCCAATCAACGTACGTAGATAAGATCTTGGAACGGTATAGCTTTGGTAACTGTAAGACAGCAAACATACCGTTCAGACATGGGATTCATCTTTCAAGAAGATGTGTCCACAAACAGAAGAGAGAAGGTTAGAATGTCTAACCAACCTTATGCTTCGTGTTTGGGTAGCATAATGTATGCCATGTTATGTACGAGGCCTGATATCAGTTTCGCTGTTAGCGTAACTAGTCGATATCAGTCCAATCCAGGTAATGACCATTGGATGGCCATTAAACATATCCTAAAGTATCTTAAAGGTACTAAGGATAGGTTGATAATATATGGAGGAAACGAACTGCAGTTAATGGGTATACAGACTCCGATTTCCAATCGGATCCCGATGATAGAAAGTCTACATCTGGATTTGTCTTTACCCTTAACGGAGGTGCAGTTTGTTGGAAAGTTTCCAAACAGGGATCGACAGCTGATTCCACCTGAGGCGGAATATATTGCAGCTTCTGAAGCTGCAAAGGAGGCTGTGTGGATAAAGAACTTTATCACAGAATTGGGAGTTGTCCCAAGTATCGAGAATGCGATTCCGTTATACTGTGATAATACTGGAGCATTGCGCAAGCAAAGGAACCGAGGGCGCATCAGAAGTCGAAGCATGTGGAACGCAAGTACCACATCATTCGAGAGATCGTGTCGCGAGGGGATATGTCGTGTGCAAGGTACCGAGTGAAGATAATGTAGCAGACCCGCTGACGAAGGCCATACCTCCGAAGTTGTTTGATAAACACGTGGAGTCGATGGGTATTAGATACAATCGATATTGGCACTAGAGCAAGTGGGAGATTTTTGTTGGGGTTGGTGCTCAGAGCGCCAATTCCCGTTGTATTTCTGTTAAATACTTCTGTAACATTATTATTATGAATAATATATGCAGTTTCTATAATATAATCTATATTTTCTATATGGTAAAGACGTAATGACCCTAGAATGATTAGTCATGATACAGTTGCAAAAGCGTCGCAACGGACATTGAGAGGTATCATGACGTTGTCATTCTCAGACAGTTCCTGGTCAAGGTTTACACTACTTGGTCAGTATAGTAAACCCGTTGAGACCGGTACATGTCGTATACTGGAATATATGATTCCAATGGTTTCTCAATGAACCATTAGTCTTGGAGACTAGTATAGACGTGTAGGTGTTTATAGCGGATAAACACTGAACGACTCACCGAAGATTCTTAATGGATGGTACACCAGCGTCAATAAGAATCTTCTTGGGTTGAGTAGCACTTGTGATTCTTAGACTTGAGATGCCATTGTGGGCACATGAGACATCTTCTACACTTAGACGGCAGTCACGTCACCGATCTATTTAGATCAACCTCCGCCTGTTCGTTGGGTGTAGATAGATCCTCAGGGTGTCCTATGTGTATCAAGATAGGATCCGTCAGTTCTGTGTACAGAGCATAGGTAGTCCATATGATTAGCAATCAGATAAAACCATGGGCCCGTGGTAAGTTTAGAAGCTAGTTCTAAACATTCTTTTAGAGATTGCTAAGGAAAAGTCGACTGGATAATCCCGATAGAGATTTGACGTTTACATCTATATCTCTGGGATTTATCCGGATACCTGTGACGGAGGAATATACATTTGCCATGACCTCGACCTGTATGGTTCAGCGAGATTATCGTGATCGTCATAATCTACGGGTGGATAGATTATGGACACGAAATTGTGATTTCGTGACGGATATACCTGAACCTAGAGAGTCTCAATAATGAAACATACTCGTAGAGCACTAGAGCAACATTAAATAAATAATATTGATTATTTATAAGTCGTTTAATGGTTAAACGCAAGATACATGCAAAAGGGCCCTATAGTCATTTACGTAATTATTGTGTATTTACATTTAATACTTGATTAATTTAAATACACATTAATTAATAGTCAAAATGAGTTATTTGACTTTTATCCTAAATGAATATATGTTTTAATATTTAATGTAAATTTATCCATATATTTAATATATTTGTATTTGATTAATTAATTAATTATTTAATTGTTAAATGATTAATTAATTAAAATATAAATCTTTTACATTAGGATATTTGAATTAAATGATTAAGTTGCCTTGTTTGACTTTAAATAATGTCATTAAAGTGTTTTAGATATTTATGCAAGTTGATAAAGTGATAATTAAATGAAAATTGAAATTTATATTTGTTTGTATTGGTTTGTGCATTTCGGCCAAGGCTTAATTTGACAAGTATAAATTGTTTTCTTTGCTTTCATTTCACTTAACCTAATACACATTTCACAAAATAAAACACCATTGAAGAAACCTTGAAGAAGCTTGAGAAAGAAAAGAAAAACCAAGGAAAGCTTGATTTTAGTAAGTTTTTTCCAACTTACTATTAGTAAGGAAAATGTTCCTTAGGATCTAGGCTTCCATATATGATATCCTTAGGTTATTTCTTTCTTTTTTCTTTGTGTTTTTGTTGATGGAAGTTTGGTGAAGTTGTAAGCATGTATGATGAAAAGGAGTAACTATTGTAGTTATAAGTATTCTTTTAAGGTTTATGAAACCATGTTGCTATTCTATCTAGAGTTGTTGACCCACTCTTAAATGACCTAGATTTGATCTTGAGTTTTTCATTGTGTTGAGACTTGAATTGGATGAAAGATTGATGATTGAAACATTTGATTTAATGTAAATGGCCTAATTTGGCCAATTTGTGGAAATTAAAAATTAGGGTTCATGACTATTCCAAATTTGGGGTTTGAGATATGTTGTGTATTTGTGTGTGTATATGATGCATATAAAGTTTCATGTTACATTGGATTACATCTTGATGTGTTTTGATGCATGAAATCACAAAAGGCACAAATGCCCCCTAATTTGTAACTCTCGGCCAAGAATTTAATTTTTGGATTTTTGGTTGCTTTTGGTGTTTTGATGTTTTGAACATGCTAAGTTCATCTTAGAAATGATTTAGAATCATTCAAAATTGATTGGATCAATTTCGGACTAAAATGGACAAAATACCATATAAGGGTAATTTGGTAATTTCACTTGAATTGATTCATTTGAAATTTTATTTCAATATTTGATTATTGGAATATTAAATAAATATGTTTATTTAATTAATCCGAGAAAAAGTTTTGAAATCTGAAAATCGGATTTTCACCTTGCTTCCGCTGCGTTACCCGGATTCACCCCCTAAATAAACCCCTTCATATTGTAAACTTTTATTAACACTTATGATGGAAAATCCCTTGTTGAGTGGTATCTTAAAGAGTGATTTGTTGTAAAGGTTAAGAGTGAACTTAAGTGAAAAAACCTTTTTGGTGTTGTAAAAGATTTGAGTGACCTAGGAAGACTCTTGGTTTGGGATGACCACAAAAACTCTGGTGTGCAAGTATGCCACAAAAAACTCGATGTAAAGTGTGGAATCACTTTTACGATTGAAAAACTTTCAAGCATACTTGGGGGAGTGACGTAGGCAAGACGTTGGCTTAACCACTATGAATCGGGTGTCAGTTTCTTATCCCTAAACTCTTTTTATTTATCGCAGTTATATTTTGTATTTGCACATATTTTTAGTAACTTGTATTTTTCTAATATATTGTGATTGAGAAATTGATCATTAAGCTAAATTGGTAAATCTATTATCTTAATAGCGTAAAATCGAAAAAGATTTATATTCTATATTATTTGGACATTCTCAATTCACCTCACCTCTTGGGTATATAGTTGTTGTTTTTTGAGTCATGTAGGCAATTACAATTGGAATCAAGCAAGGTATTCTCAACAAAGATTTAATCGTACGAGAATATATCATGGCCTATATAAGCTAACACAACATACTTCGTCGAATGAGCATTCACCAATAGACCGCCATTTTATGACGGAACAGACTTCTAATTTTGGAAAATAAGAATGCTCAATTTTTTGCTCGCCAACGACACTGGTGAATATATAGAGATAATGGGAGGGCGAAAAAATTTGGTAAATTATAATGCATTTAAATTTTTATATAGAGCATTATATAAAAGCATATTTGATAGGATTCCCAAATTTGCAAATGCATATGAATTATGGAAATCATTAGAATTGCTATATGAGGGAAATAGTCAATTAAATGAATGCAATAATTATTCTAGCTCATCAAATGGTGAAACTTATAATTTAGCATTCATAGCTATAGAAAATCCTATAGGGGAATCGAAAAAAGAAAGCATTGTGACAATGAAATTTCCGATTGTGATGAAATGCTTGACATGTTGAATGAGTTGCATGATAGATATGATGCTCTTAGAAATAAATATAATTTGATTAATAAAGAGCATACTACTTCAACATGAACATGTATCATTTATGGATAAAATTCATGTTTTGGATAATGATAATATTTGCTTAAAGACCAAACATGAAAATGATGTGTCGATTGATCAAAATGAACATGCATCTCTTATTGAACAAATTAATACATTAGGAAATGATAATATGTGTTTAAATGAAGAGCATGAACATTGTGTAGAGAACATGCAAAATGAAGCATCTACTTCTAAATCATCATGTGCTTAAAATTTTTGAAAATTGAAAATGATGATTTAAATAAAAAAAAAATAGGTGGTTTGCATGACATTGTGACCAAGTTTACTCAAGGTGAAAAGAATTTCAAAATGCTACTTGGTTTACAAAGATGTGTTTTTAGAAAATATGGATTAGGATATAAGTCTCACATGAAGCAAAAATATTTGAAAAATTATTTTGTGAAGGCATCTGATTCATATACACATTCATCATATACACATGCATCTAAAGTAATTGAATCAAATGTTGTATGCCATGCATGTAATATGAAAGGTCACAAAAGTAATCATTGAGAAATACAATCGATCCCAAAGATTCAATACAAAAGAAGAAAATAGCTCAACAATAAGTATATCAAATGCAATTTTAAAAACGAATAAATTTGATGAATAATGGATTTGTCACTTGATGACAACAGTAAAATGTAAAATTCATGCTTTGAGAAACATTAGTACTGTTTCATCCACCTTACTTGAGTATGCTTAAATTTTTTACATGAATTGAACTTGATGGTGAAGTATACTATTGATTAGGTATTTTGAGCTAAATTGTATGAACATTATGCATAAATTGACTTAATTATTCATAATTGTTTAAAATTGATAATATTATTAATCTCAATTGGTATCACATATGACTTATTATCATTTATGATATGTATGATTCTTTTGGATGATTAGTATTGAATATGTCTTGCCATTGATCACTTGGTTAAAAATGAAATACATAGGTATTGGGATAACTTGGATGATTTTGATGTTACCTATGCATGAATATTGAATTGTATGGCAAAATGAGAGAAAATACTAATTGTGCATGTTTATGAAATTTAATATGTTCTATACATATGATTGGTTTATATCTCTACTAGTTTAATCTTCGCTTCTTCATCTTTTTTTATAATGTCAAAGGGGGAGAAATCATAAAATGAGAGATAAATCTTATTTTACCATCACACTTGTATCAAAGATGAGTAATTTAGTGTACTAATATGTTTGTCTAAGTTTTATAGAGTTATATTTACAGACAATCACATGTTGATGAAGAGCTAATATATTAAAGGGAGCGATAATCGTCAACAAATTTGGAACTCTCAAAGCTCACACGTTTTAAAGGTTGTCATGATTAAAAATAGAGAGATTGTTAGCACCATTGAACTCAATGAATGATTTTGATATGCAACGTAAGAGACTTCGACCCACATTCACGAGCATTGCAAAAAGATATCGAAGCAAATGGATGAGAAAACTCAAGCGCCTAATGAAGAATATGTTAAGGTTGGTGCTCCGAGTGCCAATCTGGATCGTATTTATGTCCGATTCATAAATACGAGCAATTGTATTTTCCATAATATTACTAATTTAATTGTAGCACCCTTGTCTTTTATACACTTATTCGATCTAATTGCGATTATATATCTGATTACGATTAGATCGAAACAGAATCTGGTTCAGTGATACGTGTATATTAGAAAAAGACCATAGGATTTACAGTATAGTGCGCAGTTACAACATAGTTTTTAATTGACATTGGGAAGCGCACTATTAGTTGTATATCCTTAAATAAAGTTTCTGGTCAAGATTTGCTAACACGGGTCGGTTAGTAAAATCCGCTGAGACCAGTACATGTCATATATCGTGACTTGGTCCGATGGTTTATCCCAGTGAACCATGAGTCTTGGGAGACTCGTATAGATATGTAGGTGTTTATTTGATAAGACACTGAACGACTCACTGAAGGTTTCCTAATGGATGGTACACCAACGTCAATAGGAACCTTCTCGAGTTGAGCGAGCATAGTGATCCTTCGACTTGAGATACCACCGTGGATATATGAGCTATCCTCCACACTTTGATAGCAGTCACGTCAACGATCTAGCCATGATCAGACATCCGCTTGTTCATTGGGTGTGGACTGATGCTCATGATATCATGTGCGTATCAAGATAGGATCCGCCAGTCCTGTGTATAGGGCATAAGCATCCAGCACGTGTTTATGATCTAGTAAATCCATGGTCGTGGTATAACTTCGGAAATTAGTTCCGAGTGTTATTTAGAGATCGTAAATTGAAAGTCGACTGTATTATACCGAACAGATTTGACGTTCTCATCTATATCTCAGGTATAATACGGATGGCCTGTGACGGAGGGATTATACGTATGCTATGACCTCGACTTGCATAGTTTAGCGAGATTATCTGTGGTCGTCATAATCCATGAGTGGGTGGGTTAGGGACACGAAATCAGATTTTGTGACGGATAAACCTAAACTTAGAGAGTCACACAATATGCAGTGTACTCGTTGAGCACTTGGGCAACGCAATATGAATAATATTGATTATTCATAATACTTCACCGAATTAAGTGAGTTAATCCGGATCGTTTAATCGATTAAACGATAACACATGCAATTCTGAGATTTTGTCCGCTAATAATTATTGTGTATTTGTATTTGATACATAATTCGATTAGATACACATTAATTATTCGTCAAATGAGATTTTGACACATGCAATGAATATATGTATTTATTATTTAATGTAAATAAAATACATGTATTTGTGTAAATTAATTGTTTAATTATTTAATAGTTAAATAATTAAATAATTGATTTTTCAAACATTATCCATTAATCATTAATTGAATGAAAAATTGTGAGTTTTTATTGGATCACATGGCATGAAATTAATTACACTTTATTTGTCCAATTTTGATTGGTTAATATAAAGTGAAATTGGTTTTAATTTGATTAAAAAAAAATTGAAAGGACAATAATGCCCTCCAAACCCATTTCGTTTTTTGTTTCTTTTAAAGGGGAATTTGTTTTCTCTTTCTTCTTTAATTGTCCACCATTGCCGAGAGCTTAAGAGAATGAAATGGGTTCATTTTGCTTGATGATTCAAGTGGAAGACAAGAAGAAAATCAAAGAAAAAGTTTGGGAAAACAAAGGATTAGAGGTAATTCTTTAACACCCTAAGCTTAGAAATTTAGTTTCATGTCTCTTGATGATCTTATGAGGTCCTAGGGTTTCTTCTTGTCATAATATTTGGGGCTTTTGGTTATAGTGGATGTATTGGAAGTGGTAGAGCATGTGTGAAGTGAAATTGGTAAATATTATTGTAATATTATGCCAATTTATTCAATTGTTGAATTGTTGCCATTCTAGAGTTGTTGATCCACTCTTAGATAGCCTAGAATTGTTCTAGAGTTGTTCATTTGTGGTGGGACTCATTTGGTGTTGAGATTAATTGATTTAGTCTTGAAATTATTGGATTTAAGCATGAAAATTAGGCAATTGCGTTTTCTGTTATTGACCTGGAAATGATTCTGATTTTGTGATGAAATTGGTGTATTTTGAATGTTTTGGATGTGTTTTAGGAGTTGTAATAATTGTCGGAAAGTGTTTCTGACTTGAAATAAGCGAAAACGGCCAAAACGGCGTTGCCGGTGGATTTTGAGCCAACCGGGTGACGGCTGTCCAAACAGTGAATCTGTCACTGTTTATGCAGCCCATGAACTTCCCGACACTATTGAAGCTGACCTGGGCAGTTTCTATAAGTTTCGGGTAGTCGGTTCGGTCAAAAACGTGTTTTAGGCAATTTTGCGGAAAAATGATTTTCGTAAAAGTTTCACGAGTTTTTAACTTGTTTAGTCAATATTTGATATTGAATAAATAGGTTTAGGTGAAATATGAATAAATTATTCATATTAGATATTGAATAATTTATTCGGTATTTTGAAAAAGTTTTAAAATACGATTTCGTCCGGACCAGCGCTTCCGTTGCGCCCCATCGCCCAAACAGAATATTAAGTGCGGTCTTATAGCTTAGGGCTCTCATTGTAAGTGGGTCTATAATTCAAGTACTTTAAGTTCATAAGACTCATGCACATTCATATAGACGCATTAGGGTTAAGTGCAAAATGGTTTTTTCAAATCCTGAGATTTCTGCACTGGAACCTGTTAGGGTTGTGCTCGGAGCGCCAATTTTATGATGTATTTCTCTGTAAATACTTATGTAAATATTTTATTTTGAATAAAATAAACAGTTTCTTTAATATAACATATTTTATTAAATGGTAAAGACGTAACAGACCTTAGAATGATTAGTTATGATATTGTTGCAAAAGCGTCGCAACTGTCATTAAGTTGTAATATAACATTATCATTTTTCAATTGTTCCTAGTCAAGGTTTACATTACTTGGTCAGTAAGTAAATCCGCGGAGATCGGTTTGTGTCGTATATTGGAATCAATGATTTCAATGGTTCTTACTTGATGAACCATGAGTTTCGGAGACTCGTATAGACATATAGGTGTTTATATCGGATAAATATTGAATGACTCACCGAAGATTCTTAATAGATGGTACACCAACTTCAATAAGAATTTTTACGGGTCGAGTAGCATAGTGATTCTTTGACTTCAGATACCACTGTGGATATATGAGATATCCTCCACACTTTGATGGCAGTCACGTTGCCGACCTATTTAGGTCAGACCTCCGCCTGTTCGTTGGGTTTGGACTGATTCTCAGGATATCCTGTGTGTATCAAGAAATGATCCGTCAGTTCTGTGTGCAGAGCATAGGTATTCAATATGGGTTGGTGATCTGTTAAATCCATGAGCCTGTGGTACACTGTAGAAGTGAGTTCTAAGTGTTATTAAGAGATCGTTAATTAATACGTCGATGAGATTATAACTAAAGAGATTTGACGTTTATGTATCTCTGGTATAATCGGGGTACCTGTGACGGAGGGATTATACGTATGCAATGACATCGACTTGTATAGTTCAACGCGTTTATTGTGGTCATCATAATTTACAGGTGGGTAAATTATGGACACAAATTAGATTTTGTGACTGATATGCCTGAACTTAGAGAGTCCCACTTAATGAAATATACTCGTAAAGTATTAGGACAACAATTATAAATAATATTGATTATTTATAAATCGTTCAACGGTTAAACGAATCAATACATACATAACGATATTTCGGTCATTTCCTGATTAATGTGTATTTGTATTGAATACATGATTTTATTAAATACACATTAATTAATTTTCAAATAAGATATTTGACAAATATCATACATATATATTGTTGGGGCAGTTGTGGAACCCCTAGGGTTGGATAGGTGCCACAGGCAGCGGAAATGGGTCTAACCCGTGAAAATCAAGTATGAGTGTAATTTTAAATTATTTAATGAAATACTATATTCCATTACGAGTATATAGCAAAACAAAATTATCGCGAGCACTGTAGCGCAACTCAGCAATTGTTTTTTTTTTCCATTTCACCCATTCAGCTCACTTTCCAGTTAGCTGAATGGATTAGGGTGTTTTACCCTAATCTATTCTGGTTCTCCATAAACACTTCAAAAACACCCAAAATTAATTTTTAATTTCAAAACCAACATTAACACATGTTATAGAATAAAAAAATCAAGTTTTCCAAAATATCAAATATTTTTACAAAACATAAATTTATTCTAAATACGCACTTCCGTAAATTTTGAATCCAATACATAAACCAAATTAGAATCCCAATAAAAAATATCTCGTGAATAATTCTAGGTCACCCAAAGGTAGTCAGGTGATTCTAGAATGGTATCCATAGCTCTAAGCTTTAATCTAGAGTTCCAAACTCTTATTAATTGTTCCATGTCCAACATGAACATCTTTGACCTAAATTTTAAGCATGTTGTGTTTATACTTCTAAAGTATCATAACATAATTGATTAGCCTTATTTCAACATTAAGCTATGTGATCATGCATCTAATACACAAATGAACATAGTTTATGAGAAGATCAAACATTACCTAGTAAGCTTGATGCAAGATCCATTCTACTTCTCCTTGTTGAAATGTTCGAGAACCTCCAAGGTGTGCAAGCTTGACTTCAAGATCCAATCTTATTTCCAATGCTACCAAGCTTCACTTCAAGATCCAATCTTGATTTCTACTAGATGAAATATTGTAGAGACTTCACAAGCTTCTCTAAAAACTTCTCTAATTTAGGCTTGTATCCACAACCCTCTTTCCATCTGCTATCTCTCCTATTCTTTGATTAGCTCTGGTTTCAGGCTTCTCGCGGTTCCCCCCTTCCATTCTCTCCAGTAGGTCCATCATGGTTTTTTATGAGGGCTTGACTATCCTTCATGTCCTTCCTTATGCTTTCTTCTATCTTATTCATCCAATCTGTGGCCGGATTTCCTGATGATTGGTGGTTTCCGCCTTCCGCCATTGTCTTACTACACGAGTTGCTTTTTGTCCAGTTCCCCACAGACGGCGCCAACTGTCCTCTGTAATGGGAGTTGAGTATGTCCCCCGTGTTTTTTTTATTTTTCAGAGTTTTGTTTTCGTTTTCCGCTGGTCTGGTAGGGGGACGCCTGTGCCGGACTCAGTAGGGCTTCAAAAGGTTGATTCACTTCCCTTCTGGGTAAGTCCCACCTGATTAATCGGCTCGGGGCTGGATGTGTTCCGCCGAGGCCACTTGATTAATCGGCTCGGGGCTGGATTCGTTCCGCCGAGGCCACCTGATTAATCGGCTCGGGGCTGGATTCGTTCCGCCGAGGCCAATTGATTAATCGGCTCGAAGCTGGATTCGTTCCGCCAAAGCCACTTAATTATTCGACTCGGGGTCGGGTTACGTCCCACCGAGTCAGCCCTTTGGACTGGGGACGTAACATTCCCCCAGGTCCAAGTGTCTTTCTCAGCTCGGGGTCGGGGTACGTCTCACCGAGTCAGCCCTTTGGACTGGGGACGTAACATTCCCCCAGGTCCAAGTGTCTTTCTCATTCGGGGTCGGGTTGCGTCCCACCGAATCAGCCCTTCGGACTGGGGACGTAACATTCCCCCAAGTCCAAATGTCTCTCTTCATTCGGGGTCGGGTTACGTCCCACCAAGTCAGCCCTTTGGACTGGGGACGTAATATTCCCCCAGATCCAAGTGTCTTTCTCAGCTCGGGGTCGGGGTACGTCCCACCGAGTCAGCCCTTCGGACTGGGGACGTAACATTCCCCCAGGTCCAAGTGCCTCTCTTCACTCGGGGTCGGGTTACGTCCCACCGAGTCTACCTCTTCGGACTGGGGACGTAACATTCCCTCAGGTCCAAGTGTCTTTCTCAGCTCGGGGTCAGGGTACGTCCCACCGAGTCAGCCCTTCGGACTGGGGACGTAACATTCCTCCAGGTCCAAGTGTCTTTCTCAGCTCGGGGTCGGGGTACGTCCCACCGAGTCAGCCCTTCGGACTGGGGACGTAACATTCCCCCAGGTCCAAGTGTCTTTCTCAGCTCGGGGTCGGGGTACGTCCCACCGAGACAGCCCTTCGGACTGGGGGCGTAACATTCCCCCAGGTCCAAGTGTCTTTCTCAGCTCGGGGTCGGGGTACGTCCCACCGAGTCAGCCCTTCGGACTGGGGACGTAACATTCCCCCAGGTCCAAGTGTCTTTCTCAGCTCGGGGTCGGGGTACGTCCCACCGAGTCAGCACTTCGGACTGGGGACGTAACATTCCCCCAGGTCCAAGTGCCTCTCTTCACTCGGGGTCGGGTTACATCCCACCAAGTCTACCTGGACGTAACATTCCCCCAGGTCCAAGTGTCTTTCTCAGCTCGGGGTCGGGTTACGTCAGCCCTTCGGACTGGGGACGTAACATTCCCCCAGGTCCAAGTGCCTCTCTTCACTCGGGGTCGGGTTACGTCCCACTGAGTCTACCTGGACGTAACATTCCCCCAGGTCCAAGTGTCTTTCTCATTCGGGGTCGGGTTGCGTCCCACCGAATCAGCCCTTCGGACTGGGGACGTAACATTCCCCCAGGTCCAAGTGCCTCTCTTCACTCGGGGTCGGGTTACGTCCCACCGAGTCTACCTCTTCGGACTGGGGACGTAACATTCCCCCAGGTCCAAGTGTCTTTCTCAGCTTAGGGTCGGGGTACGTCCCACCGAGTCAGCCCTTCGGACTGGGGACGTAACATTCCCCCAGGTCCAGGTGCCTCTCTTCATTCGGGGTCGGGTTGCGTCCCACCGAGTCAGTCCTTCGGACTGGGGACGTAACATTCCCCCAGGACCGAGCATCTCTCACAGCTCGAGACAGGATCACATGCCACCGAGCACATCATCGTTAGCTCACAGATATTACAGAGGAGGAGTCATTTTTAGTTTGGACAACAAGAGGAACTTCATCTCCTTATGGAACGACCCAAGTAAGCAATTTGCTTTGAGGTGGAGAATCATTCTGAATAGGGTCAGCATCTCCAAATAACCGAGGATATGAAGATAGAAACAGAAGACTTAATTGATGGTGAATGTAATTTCTCTGTGATTTCTGGAGCGACCACCAGCAAGGCGATCAGCACACCATCTTTATATAGTTCCCGGCACCAACTTGCATACTCGTTGGAACCGAGAACTAGGAGACAGATGTTGATGGTGTTTTCAGGTACTATGTTATTTAAAGCAGCACGACAGGGGTAAAAAGGTAATTCACTTCTCAGTCAAGATTATTAATGCCGACCCGACCACTAAAGAGTCAACAGTAAGAGGCCGGGAACTTTACGGTTAGTGACCGAGCACTTGAGTTCAAGATGACCGGGCAATTATCAGGTCGACAGCAGCATTCTCTGTACAAAAGACTATTATGACCGACCACATGAAGACCGAGCATAGGGCAAGACATGTTCGGGAAAATAAGGCATTATATCCATACAAGATAAGATAATAAGTTATCCTTCTTTCATGGGGTAAACTAGTAAGTCAATGTCCTAGTATGATAAAGAAAGTAAAGGTAGTTTTGATTAGGAATCCTTATGGGAAAGGGGAATAGTTTTGACTAGGAATCCTTATAGGAAAATGGAATAGTTTCAACTAGGAAATTCTTATAGGAGAAGGAATATGATTTCTACACTATTATAAATATGAGGGTAGAGTGAGTGTAAATGGGGGGAATATGAGGATGAGAATCATTACCATCAGACTTGTAAAAAACAAGAAGCAGAGCCGAGAATCGTGTTTGAGTAATAAAAGTATCATCCTTTTTGTGCCCGTGGACGTAGGTCGGACCAAAATCCGCCGAACCACGTTAATCTCCTTGTCAATTGGCGTATTTATCTGTCTTTTGCTAAATTTGTTTTTGGTCCCCCATAACCAAACAAATTCACTATTGAGGGAGGATTGTCTCGGGAGTAATATTCCCATATTGCCCCTGAGACCAAAATCAGCCGTCAACAGTTGGCGCCGTCTGTGGGGAACTGGACAAAAAGCAACTCGTTGTAGTAAGACAATGGCGGAAGGCGGAAACCACCAATCATCAGGAAATCCGGCCACAGATTGGATGAATAAGATAGAAGAAAGCATAAGGAATGACATGGAGGATAGTCAAGCCCTCCTAAAAAACCATGATGGACCTACTGGAGAGAATGGAAGGGGGGAACCGCGAGAAGCCTGAAACCATAGCTAATCAAAGAAGATGAGAGATAGCAGATGGAAAGAGGGTTGTGGATACAGTGAGGACGATGGACCTAAGAGGAGGGGGCCTTACGGGATAAAATCCATAATTGTGGAAAAAGATTCACAAGCAGATGACACATGGGAAGAAGAAGAAGATAGACTTTCGACAAATTCCTCTTATGATAGTCTCCGCTACACTAGAAGATGAGACACAGAGTACGACGAAACTGTGCGGGAGATTCCAAGGCGTAAGGAATATCGCACCCGGCGCAACAGACATGAAGAAGATCACAGAAGGTGACATGGCGTCCCAAACAGCGAGGTAAAATCTTGGTTAAAGAAAGAGATAGCCAAGTGGGGGTAAGCCACAAAACAGGTACAGGAGATGCCCGGGATGACAAAGAGGAATCCCCCCTCACAGAAGAAATAAAATCAGCAAAATTCCCAAAAAGGTTCAACATGCCGACCATGACGCCCTACAAAGGCCATATGTTTCTTTTCGGCTCGGGTCCGCTCTTGTACCGCCGAGACCGATGATTCTTTCCGGCTCGGGTCTGCTCTTGTACCGCCGAGACCGATGTCTCTTTCCGGCTCGGGTCTGCTCTTGTACCGCCGAGACCGATGTCTCTCTCCGGCTCGGGTCTGCTCTTGTACCGCCGAGATCGATGTTTGTTTCAGCTCGGGGTCGGGTTACGTCCCACCAAGTCGGCTTCTTTGGACTGGGGACGTAACATTCCCTCAGAGCCAAGTCTTTCTTTCAGCTCGGGGTCGGGTTACGTCCCACCGAGTCGTGCTTATTGGTCTGGGGACGGAACATTCCCCCAGAAC
>SKCR01009495.1:0-23654 GCA_019454045.1 Zanthoxylum bungeanum
GGTTGTAGAATTAATATCATTTGGTTTCCCTAGGATAACCTACAAATAGGCACTTATCCGATTTGGGTTATAGTTTGGTACCATCCAAACGTTTAACGTATGCCAAGCATCCCCAAATCTTCAGGAATGAGAAACCCGGTTTCTTTCCTGTCCATATTTCATATAGAGTCTGTCCAACAGACTTTGACGGAACCTTATTCAAAATAAGTATTGCACTGTTCAATGCGTATCCCCAGAAGGATATTGGTAGCTCAGTGCGACTCATCATATACCTTACCATGTCCAACAAAGTTCGATTTCTCCGTTCGGACACACCGTTCAATTGAGGTATTCCGGGAGGAGTCCACTGTGAAATAATACCATATTCTTTCAAGTAATCCAGAAACTCATTACTTAAGTATTCTCCACCACGATCCGACCGTAATGTTTTAATACTTTAACCGGTCTATTTTTCTATTTCGTGTCAAAACTCTTTGAATTTCTCCAAAGTTTACGACTTATGTCTTATAAGATACACATAACCATAACGCGATACATCATCCGTAAAGGTTATGAAGTATTCATATCCACCTCAAGCCTGGCTAGACATGGGCCCAGATACGTCACTATGAATGAGGGCTAACAGTTCGATGGCACGAACACATTTACCGCTAAAAGGTGTTTTAGGCATTTTGCCTAATAAATAAGATTCGCAGACATCATATGAATTAAGTATCCATTCTTCGAAAGAGTGGATATACGAGTCTTGTTAATATGTCCTAGATGACAATGCCACATATAAGTTTCATCTGTTTTACTCAATTTGATCCTTTTGTTTGTCATGTTATATGTTTGAGATTCATTTATATTCAACATATAAAGACCATTATTAACATCAGCTGTACATATCAAAACATCATATTTATAAACAAAACACCCAGTGTTCCAGAATACAAAGGTATACTTGTATCGGGTTAAATAAGAGACATATATGATATTCCTAGTCAAACTTGGTACAAAATAACAGTCTCCTAAATTAAGTACATGCCTCGAGGGCAGATTCAAAATATAGGTGCCAATGGCCAAAACGGTGACTCTAGTCCCATTTCCAACTCGGAGGTCGATATCTCCTGAAGTAAGTCTCCTATTAATCTACACATCCTGCACATCAGCACTTATATGAGTACCACATCCAGAATCAAAAATCCAATTTTTAAAACTAGAAGTAGACATGTTTATTTCAATAACAAACATACCTGAAGCCGGAGCCTTGCCCGCCTTCACTTCCTTCATGTGCGCCTTGTACTCACGGCAGTCGTGCTTCCAGTGACCCTGTTTGCCACACTGTAGGCAGACATTTTAGGATTTGTCCTTAGTCTTCCCAGAAGACTGTGATGATTTGGCCTTGCCCTTTCTTTTCTTATTCTTCTTCACACCTTCAGAAGCCTTCGGCCAAGCCTTCGCCTTCTGAGATGTTGAAGTAAGATGCGCCTCATGCTTCTTGCCCTTCAGAAGCTCTGGCTCTGCCTCTTTCAGCATTGCCATCAACTCTCCAAGAGTCTTATCTTGGTTCATCATATTGTAGTTCATGATGAACCCGCCCCAACCGTCGGGCAGAGACTGTAAGATCAAATCTATGGAAGTCTTAGCCTCGAAGGTTATGCCCAGCTGACCTAGCTGTTCGATGTCAGCAATCATCTGTGACACATAGTGCTCGACAGATGTACCCTCTGACATACGTGAGCGATATAGCTTCTTTTGCAATTCATACTTCTGAGATCTAAGATTAGATCTATGAAGGTCCTTCAATTTTAACATCATGTTGTAGAGATCCAATCCCTTATTTTGACGAAGAAATTGAGGAGTCATTACGGCAAGAATGACCGATTGAGCAGTTGAGTTGTCATCACTATGAGTCTTCCAAAGCTCATGATCAACCACCCGCTCATGTACGGGCTTAGGCCCGAGAGGTCTTATCATAGAGCAACTTATCGGCTCCCAGGACAATCCTGAGATTCATCTCACAATCTGGAAAATTGGAGCCGTTAAAGACATTATCGCCATGACGATGTCCCTAACGCTAATCTCTCTAGCCATCTTGATTGCAATAGTCCAACTATCCAATCAACGATACCGGGTAAACTCAAAATGTAATGGTTACTATAGTCCAACTATATAACCAACTACAAGTGGAGTAGTTATGGTACAGTCCAACTGTTCAAAGAAAACAATAAAATATTAGTGCAACTAATATAAATATAACGACGAAAAATAAAGAACGCATTTTAGCAAGTATTAAACGAAATTGGAAATTTAATACTGGCCTCCCACTAATTTTCGGCGAGCCTCTAACCCTATGTTGAGTACTCGAGAAACCCAGTTTCCTAGTGGGCTAGGATCCCGTTAAATAACACACAACCTTGACTTTGGCCAACAAGCTGTTTGGAACTTACCTAGGTAGATCTCTAAGATCAATTGGATCCGATCCAATTCCTAGATCCGATAGGTGGAACTCCAAGTCCAAAATATATATCCAATATATATATATATATCGTAACCTTTTCCTCTGAATAAACTATGCATTGGATTTGGCTCAACAAGCTTAATGATTCTAGTTAAGCGTGACCCATTGACTGTGGGAAAGCTTCGTAATCCACATCGATGAACAAGAAGTGACCTGTACTTTTGCCAACAAGTCACAACTGCCTAAGACATGCGATATATAATGAAGCCTTCGTGGTTCAAACACATCCGTGATGGAAAATGATCTTGAATTTGGCCAACAAATCAAAGCCAATCTTGGATCTTGAGAGAGAACCACTCAATGGAAGGAAAATGCTTAATATATAATGAGGGTTTTTAGCGTAAATTGGCAACCAATTTATTATCTTTGATTAGGTCTCATGATACACCCTTAAACATGAATTCCAAAAGCATAATAAGGCGTGAATAAATTAATAATGATATGCGGATGGATATATAACAAAATTTATTCCTAGAAAAATCTCTTTATTTCCTCTCTCCCGCTAGCACTTTACATACTTCTACCCAAATACATAATACATAAAGAAACCTCATTTACATTGAGGGGAATTGGTGAGAAGAGAAATACAAATACTATAAGAGGTGAAAGGCTGGACACGCAGGTCCAATTTAATAAATTATGAATTTACAATAATTTCCAAAATTGCCCCCACCATTCTAATATCCATCTGATATACATTATCCATACAAATACATCCAAGTATTCACATAAAGCATGCTATCAATCAATCTAATGCAATTAATTAATCCTTAATTAATGTACAACCAATGTTCATACAACGATTTGATTTGCGCGAGTCCAACTCATTTAAGAATAAATACTCAAAGTACATATTATTGAATTATATTGAACTACAATTTTAAATCCAATTTAAATTGTATCCAATACTAATTCATATTTAATTCCAAATTAAATAATTACACTTATTATAGTGCCTTTTACACTTGGATTCCAAATCCAATCTAATTGGGTCTCAAAGGACCAATAAGCATCCAATACTTATTCAATTAAAGTCCAATGGGCTTTCAATTAATTCTTTAGGCATGGGCTTTGGCCATAATGGATCAAACCCAAAATGCCAAGGCCCAATTAGGAATCACCATATGCCAAAAATCAATTTAGGCCCATTAGGCCCAATAAATTATTAAAGGCCCAATAGTCATATTTGGGCATTATGGAAATGGTTTTAGGCCCAATTGGATCCAACCCAATTGTCCAAAACCAAACTTGGCCCAACCAAGCCCATTAGCCCAATCCAATTTTAAAGAATAATTTATATTAACATAATATTCCAAATATCACATTAATTTAATTAAAGTGTAATTAATACAATTAATCAATTAATCTAATATTTCCAAAACATTAATTAATTAAATTAATCATACTTTAATTCTCAAATTCATGTCCAACACAAAATTGAGGCAAAATCAATCCATCCAACAACATGCTCAACTCACGACAATAGCAAGAAATAACACTCAATTTGATTTTAATTCAATTAAATCAACATACAAGATTTATTTCTTGCTTTTAACACATCCAATTGTCAAATTTTTAAATAATCACCATGAGCATATACTTGGGTACATTCGGCCATGATAAGGTATTTGGGGAAATTTTGATCCAATCAATTTTCTCAAATACAATGATGCACAAATCTAATTTATCATCATCTAAACAAAACCAAAAAATCAATTTGGAAAAATCATGCTCCAAGCAAAAATACCCAAATTAAAGTCCATAAACCCTAGAAATTAAAATCAAGTTTAGGTGGCTCTGATACCATTGTTAGTGTTCTAGACATGCAATGAGAAGTTCAAAACTTTTCTTTGAAGATGGAAGCTCCAAGCTTTCAAATGAATTCCAAACTCAAAGGTGAGTTTCCCTATCACCTCACAAGACTCCTTTAAGTGTTAGCTTTGAAGATTTTTGAAGTAAAAATCAATGGAGAGAAAGTGTTATGTTCTACCAAAAGGAGAAGAAGAGAGATGAAATTGTTTTGTGTTGACTTGTTTCAAAAACAAAAAGACAAGTGTTACAAAACTTGCTCAATACACTTTAGTTGTGTTAAAAGTTGCATTAAATGCAACCAACTACTTCCATCACACTTGTGACAAGTTGATGTAAGTTAGCGGGTCCCACCACTTTGAATTCAAAATTCAAGTTGGCTTACACAACACATTATGGGCTCGGGTTTGTTAATCCGATTAAACGAATTTTCCGTTGCGACGTAATTAAATTAAATTTAATTAAATAATAATGACTAGCAAAATTATTACAAAAGTCGCTTAAGAATTAATTCCAAATTAATTTGTTTGCCTGATCAAAATATAATTTTAATTCCACTTTGAAATCCAATTTCAAATAATATATCCAATATATTATTTAATCGATTAATTGCAAATTAATCGTGTTCTCTCTTCTATTCGAATTTTATCCTAGATAAATTCTTGCCGCAATTAATCCCAGATTAATTTTCTCTCTCATAATTAATCCCAGATTAATTCTGTTCGAGTCAAATGTCATTGGTGAATATTTGGGAAGCGACTGAAGAGATCCCTGGATATATTGGCAGTAGATACGGTTGTCGGACTATCCGACAAGTGCGTACCCCGTACCATGTTCTTACCGATTTACAAGACATGGTTGGCTTCTAGCAAAGCACAATATCTGCCCAATTCTCAAGAAATATTCAACGAGGAATATATAATCTTTATCAGGCACAATATACTATATATTGCATATTACGATCCAGTATCGGATATCACATGCTAGGCCTAGGGCTGGAATTGTGTATGCCCCGTACGAAGCATATATCGGATCACTAGCAACTAGTTTCTGTAATCGGATAATCATGACCTAGTCATACTATCCCGATAGCTGCAACATTTAAGAGTACTAGTTCTGTATCCCTACGTGATCATCATCTCCATATGACTGAAGTGATACTCCCATATTGACATCACACCCACTACACTACGATTCTCAGTATAACCAGAAGAGGCGTACACAGAACCTGTTAAAGCTCCGGACGACCAAAACCAAAGTATACTGATTGTCGCAAGTATTAGCGATCCAAGTCTCAGGTTAAGACCACATACACCTATGCTGATTCGTATTCCCATAGACACATAGTCATACTAGCCATGTGATTCCGAGGGGTCTATCCAAAGCGAAGCTGTTCTCGGTCCAATGGCTAACAGAACCTTATATCACACTTGCATAAGTATCCAATAATTAAATATATGAGAAATATGTCGTTAAGGTTCCATAACGCACACAAGTGTAATACTAGTCTATTCCGCATTATCGATGTCCAGTCTCGTTAATACTACGACTAGGGATATTTAATGATTAAACCGTTCGTGGATTAATACTATCTCATATCTTATTAATCTCGTACTAATCATATGGACTCTTATCATTTATATATATCCAAGTAATCCAATTACAAAATGATAAAATAGAAATTTCCTTTGTCACAAAGTTAATTTGTACAAAAACACAATGTCTTTTACAAATAGTGATGCTATGGGTCATAATCGTCCAACAGTGACGGCTATCCAAACAGTGAATTTTTCACTATTCGAGTAGACCATGAACTACCCTAACACTATTGGGGCTGACCTGGGCAGTCACCATAAGTCTTGGGTGGTCGGTTCGGTCAAAAACGCATTTTGCGTCATTTTACGGAAAAATGTTTTTCGTAAAAGTTTCGTGATGTTTCTTAGTTGTTTATGTCGTTATTTGGTATCGAATAAACATGTTTAGGTGAATATATGAATAAATTATTCATATTGGATATTGAATAATTTATTCGGTAATTTAAAAGGTTTTAAAATTACGATTTTGCTCAAACCGCGCTTTCGCCGCGCCATTCGCCTAAAACCCAAACATAATGGCCTTTATTGCTCTTCTTGATTTATTTAGTCCTTTCTAAAGAGGTCTAGGGGCTTGGATGATATTTAGGGTTATTAGGTCAAAATGAGAAAAGTAATGGGCTTGGGTTGGAAAAGAAGTTCCTTTCTTACTTATTATTTTCACTATTATGCAGAGGGTCTGGGAAAATGACCAAATTCTACCTAGTTTTTCTCCGACTTTTGAAAAATGTTTAACATAAAAGTGTTCGATATTTGTCTTAAATTTTTGAAGGTGTAAAATTTAGAAAAATCGGAGATCGTATGAAGAATTTATGGCCCAAACACTAAGAGCTGTTCAGAGTGGAATATCGTACAATTGCGTATCAAAAGTTTGAAGAATTTATCGATTGTCCCCAAATTCATTTCATGATTGTATATATGTTCAAACATAATTTATATCATATATCATGCGTCCCATAACGTAATAGTTATCCGGAGTACAAGGGTGGTACACAGAACTTATAGTAGTAAGAGGATATAGTATGCCTGAGCATGAATAAGAATATCAGATAGCCCTTAGTAAAGTTCTTTCCCTTCGCATAGAATTTCTTCGTATAGATCCAAAAAAATCCTTGAACACCTTGCACCAGTAGTAAGCCTTTCGAGTATTGAGGAATAGTCATAAAGGCAAAAGAAGCAAGAAATCAGGATTAGTCGTGTAAGTTCCCAATAGACATGAGGTGTCACCAAGGATTTAAGGATTCTAGATACCCAAACCCAGACCCGTAAGAGATGAAATGAATGTCGTAAGGAAAATTAATTAGTTTCCTTAACTAAAGAATCTGATATAGATAAGACCCTGATTGAACCAGATTCTAACTTCTTAGTAATGCCGGTTAAGGAAACTATCATGACAGAGTCTATCTCATACCTATCTTACATAAGTAGTATACTCTACCAAAACATAGAATACTAGAATGAGAACTCCGACATCCATTAACATGTGAAATTCTTACCTCATCCTTAACTAACATAGATAGAGATAACCGTAAGGAAGCTCAGTAGCTACAATACTATATTCTGAGACATGGGTAGCTAACTTCGAGTGATGGTTTACCCAGAAAGTGACTAAAGAGACACCTAAGAGTAGAAAAGAAAGAACCCTACGTATACAAAAATTAGGAAATTTACAGTACCAGTAAGTACCCAAAGATCATACCAATGCCAGTATAAGAGGCATAGATATGCTCGGGAGTTAACAAGAGTATCAGTACGAACAATAAGATTGAAAGACATAGTTGTAGCCTATAGCAAAAGCAGAGAGTAGAGATCTAGAAAGAAGCCCATAAGAATGAACCACCACTAGCCTCGACAAATGACTTCGAGCCAAGAGACAAGACATGGAAATAGTAAAGAAGGATGCAGAAAATGACAAGGAAGTTCAGTACATATAGTGATATAGATAATGTGGCTTGAAGACAGTAACGTAAATGGAGACCTTAGAATGGTTGATAAAAGTGGTGGAACCCTAAGATTTTGAGAATTTGATGTAGATCCTAACTGAATAAATGATAAATTTTCTTCCTAATAGCCCTACCCTAGTAAAATGTATAAACACTTAACCAGATTATCACTGAACTTAGACAAATAACAGTAATGAGTATTCTCAGACCTTTATGTAATGCATATGTTCACTCCTCAACGTAGAGCCCAGTAAAGATTTGAATAAGTAAAGAAAAGGATCTGACAGGATGAATGAGTCACGAGATAGCAAGATAGTCAAACCAAGGAATTTGAGACAATATAGATAAAAATTATAAGATAGTAACATTCTGTATAAGATGGACTAAGCCAAGCTAAATCTAAAGGTGATAACCTGATCCATTGTGAAACACGTGGCAACAAAGAAGGTAAAAGCTCAAAAGAGTAACGGAATTAGAGAGATCAATCCTCATAAATAAGGTATACAATTTATAAATAGCCTTCATTATACTAAAATGAAAGAACTAGTAAGAGAGTAGCACTCGAACAAAAAGTATTAGTAGTGATACCCTAACCTGTCGAAGATGATGTGGAGCTTCCTCAGAAGTAATGACTTAAGGGTTTAAGAAACTAAGATAAGTAGGAGGATTAACATATTGAGTATGGTAGGATTTTGAGAGAGCATAGTCCTGAAAGATTTTCTAAGTAAAGGAATCCTAGGATTATAAACGAGCAGCATGTACTACTACAAGACGCACTAGAGAGACGACAACAACCGAAAGAGACTTTAGGACCAACTCCCACCCTACCAACCCTCGTTAGACAACAGTAGTAATGATGGACCATGATGTTCGTCATGATGATATTCCCAGAAAAAACTGAATCTGTTGTATAATATAGTCACCTACAAAATATGATAAGAAACATTTAAAGGATGATATCCTTCGAATAAGAAGACCGAGACATGAAACACGAGAACCTCAAATATCACATAAGAGCAAAAGAGAAGAGGAAAAATGACTCTGAGAAAAAGATTTAAAGAATGAATTGTCTAGATAAAACGATGAAAGAAATGAGTATTAGTCAAGCAATGATAGAAATACGTGAGTGACAGCGTTAGACATGACTAAGGACGTATAACAACGACGTTTCCATTTAGAAATTGAAGAAGAAGAAGAAGGGTAGCAACATAATGTACTATGGAATGTATAGTAACAAGTCCTTAGGCGTGAGTATAAGAAAGAAGTTCTATTAAAAGTAGATGGGAAGAAAGATAACAAGCATAGCCCATATGATTCTCTTTGCAGTGCACCATTATAAATGAGGCTTAAGATGACTTGAATTAGATTTATTGAAGTGTAACATAAAAAGGGCCAAAGAAACTAGGTATGTGATATGGTTGAGACCAAGATAGTACCTAACAGAATAAAAATATGGGAATAAATGAAAGTGGGATAGCCTAAAGTGCAATCAAACAACGAGAACAAGTATGTGTAAAAGATGGTTAACCAGATTTATATTAGCAATAGATTTAAGAGCACGAAAAGAGTATGAACATTAACCAGAATCGAGGCGCCAGTGTTGATGTTAATAGTAAGAGATATAATCTAAGCACAAGTAGAAGGACCACCAGAAAGTCTTACAAGAATCAATATCCTGAAAATATTAGGCATCGGTAAATAACAATAGTAAACTAGAAGTACATGAAAAATTTATCCATGAAATGTGAAGTCCTAAGCCCCACAGGTAGACAGAGATAGAAGAACTGGAAGGTCGAAGTCTATAAGCAATTGGAGCTTAGCAATGAGAAAAACAGAGGTTTAAATAGTTAAGCTATGAGAATGAATGTTAAGATCAGATCGAGCAAGTGGAGTTAAGGAAGTAAAAAGTACAATCACGATTGATAGTGACAAGGATTACTCTCGTAAATATAATTATCCCAAAGTTAAGGCCAAACGTGAAGAAGCGTAACCATAGAGAACACTAGTAATTCTAAAGACTCGGAAGTACCAGCTAAGAAGAACCTGAAGATATATTTATTAAGTTTAAATAAGTTATTGACTATGACTCGAGGTCTAGAAATGAGATTTCGTTAATGCATAGAGATAGTTATAGCATGACGGTAAGTGTATAGCACTCAACAGAAGTTCATGGAATGAGAACGAATAATTATTTTTTTGTCAAGAGCTCAATGGATTATTCAGTAAAGCTCACGGACTTTGGTACAGTTTATGCGAGCATGGCAATAAGTGTTATACATAAAGCAGATGTTAAGGAGTGACGAAGAGTACGTATGTTCGCTGACCAAGTGGTAAACGGTTAGCTTGGTGAAGATCTTAGTTATTAAATCTAATTGAATTCAGGTAATGCAAAAAAACTTACACCATAGTAAGGGATCATATGGATAGATGAGTATAGCCTCAAATGTGATTTCCCCACATGTTACTTTGATATACTGACAGCGTATGAAAGAACGTTACGAAGTAATGAGATATAGTTGATGATGCAAAAATGGTTTTGAGAATACAATCAAATGAAATTTGGTAGCCAGGAAATAACATATGAATCTTGTGACTGGTGGTAAGATATTCAGTATTAAAAATCTCAAGCCTATACAAATTCCAAAATTTCATTCTTAAAAGGGATTCGAGGATGAATCCTATTTAAAGGGGGAGAAAATATAACACCTCGGAAATTTCGATGACTACTATATTGTAAGTGGAATAATAAATGATATAAATTATGCTCAAGAATATATAAGCTAGTGGAATTACATTACGGAACTTCGATAAATTTTTGCAGTTCCGATCGGGAATTGCTTTCGGTTCCATTCCATATATTCTTTTGTCTTTCAGCCATAACATTTTATATGATCTCTGATTTTTATGAATTTTATATCGTTGAAAATCTAAGACCATGACTTACAACTTCTGCGTTGGATATTTTTCCAAATTAGAATCAGAAGTAGGTAACAAATCGTGATTTACTTAACTACTATAGTGAATTTCGAGAATGGACTAGAATTAGTGATGTGGCACAAATCTAACCACTAGTTTCTTAAAAGAAATAGCCATTTACCTATAAATAGGAGACTAATCACTTATCTTTCTCTCAGGCCAAAACGTGAGTCATGGATGCAAGGGAGTCCTACCATCTTCTTCATTTCTCATGGAATTTTGATAAATGGTGATGAGCTTCTAAGCCTTTCTTGGTCAAGTAAGATTATATTTCTTCTTCTTATTTAGGAAAATGAGAATCCATTCTTCACTTACATTCTCACACTTAGGAACCCTATAAGTTTGGGGATTTATTGTTTGAGAAGATTGAGCAAAATTTAAACCTCAATATATGTTTGTGATGTTTTTTTTGAGTGGATTATGCTTAAGTCTTTGTTGGAATAATGTGAAGGTGTAAAATGGGCATGAGGGCCGAATTCTTAGCATGTTGGGGGGATTTGTTTTTGATGTTTTGATGTTGTGATGATACTAGTGTTGGGAAGCGGCCGCGAGTACGCAGCAGAAAAAATAAATAATTAAAATTATGATTCCACTTTCCCTTTGCCCAATACCCATTTGTTTTGATTATTCTACAAGCCTAGGCATGTTACTATATATTCTAAGCATAAAACTCATAAAACATGCAAAGAACATAAACCTAAACATGCTAACTATCATAAGAGCTCTAATTAAAATAAAGAAAGAAAAATACTTACTTGAACCGTAGACTCCTCCAGTCCACCCTCCAATCTACAAGCTTTTCTCGAACTCAGCAAGCTCTTCTACGTTCCAAAGAGCCACCCAAGTGTGTGGCCTCCAAAGATGCACACACCAAAGCCAAAACTCAACGGTAATACTACGCCTTGAGTGCACGGGTATTTTGCCCTTGGTGCTAGCCTAGGCAAATACCTCAAAACTTTTACCTAGAGGTTCCTCTACTCTTAAAACTTTAGAGTTTCTCACTTATATAAACCCAAGATTTGAAAGGTTTGGTGCAAAAATATGTGAAGAATTCTTTGGGTTTATATTGTGCTCCAAAGACAACAAAATTAATTAAGAATCAGATGTGGGATAAAAGCCAATTTAATCTTAGCCATTGGATCTTAATTTATAGGTTTAATGAGATTATAAAACCCTAATAAGATTTTGGGCCGAATTGGAATTCAAAACAAATAACAAAAATAATATTAAAAAAATTACTATTCACGTGATACTATTTTTTTTTATTCCAATTCCCAAAGTTCCCCTATCGTCATTCACCAATCCCTAAGCCACTATGAAACCTCATAAATAATCTATTCAATAATTAAACATATTGAACCATTTATGAACAATTCCTACAGCAATCATATATGCTGTTAAATATGTAATGTGCACTGTTAACCATTGATTTCAACTTTGTTGTGTGTGATCTTTTAGGTTCCCCTCAAGTTGGACATGAAATGAATCGTGATAATTTAATCGAAATTAAATTATGCTATGATCGTCGTTCGATTTCAATGATTAAGGTTGACATCTAGCAACATGGCAAGGCCCCCAAATGAGAAGGAAAGATATATATACCCATTTTGTATGCGATTTACATATGATACGGTCCATCGCCTTAATGTATCCCAACCTATTATCCTAGGGTACGGAAAGTGTCTACCCATATGGTCGAATGTATGATGTTGATAGTGTCATGAATCGTGCTAACCCAATAATCTCACATGATTCTTCCGATGTGGCCACAGTCTCAAGCACTGATCACATGTATCTGTTGGACAATTATGACCCATAGCGTCACTATTTGTGCAGATCACGGTGTTGTTGAACAAATTAACTATGTGACAAAGGAGATTGCACTCTTATCATTTGTGATTAGATCATCTAGATATATAAATGATGAGAGGTCCCTATGATTTTTTCCTGGACGGAGAATGATATGAGACAATATCAGTCCACGAAGGATAAATCATTAAATATCCCTAGTCAGAGTATTATCGAGATTGGACATCAATAAATACGTAAAAGACTAGTATTACACTTGTGAGCAGTTGTGACGGCACAACGGCATAGTTCTCATATACTTGGGTATAGGATACTCATGCAAGTGTAATATGAGGTTATGTTTTACCGATGGTATGGGAAACAGCTTCGCTCTGGATAGACCCCAGCGGAATCCCATTGGTAGTATGACTATGTGTCTATGGGAGTCTGCAATCAGGGTAGGTGTATTTGGTCTTAACCTGAGACTTGCACCGCTAATGCTTACGACAATCAATATACTTTAGTTGAGGTCGTCCAGGGCTTTAACCGGTTCTGTGTACGCCAATGCTGGGTATATTGAGAATCGTAGAGTGTTGGGTGTGATGTTAAGACGGAAGTATCACTCCAGTCATATGGAGATGATGGTCACATAGGATACGGAACTTATTCTCTTAAATGCTCGAGCTATCGGGATATTATGACAAGGTCATGTATATCCGATTATAGAGACTAGTTGCCAGACATCCGATATGTGCTTCGTACGGGGCAGACACAATTCCAGCCCCAGGCCTTGCACGTGATCATCCGATGCTGGATCGAAATACGCAATACTACGGTATACTACGCTTGATATAGATCACATATTCCTATAAGGATATTTCTGGAGAATTGGGTAGGCATGGCGCTTTGCTAGAAGTCAACCTTGTCTTGTAAATCGGTATAAACGTAGTACGAGGTACTTACGTTTTTGGATAGTCCGACGACCGTATTTACTGCCAACATATCCGGGGATCTCATAGGTCACTTCCCAAAGATTCACCGATGATGTATGACTCGCACTTTAATTAATCTGAGATTAATTAGAAGAGAGAGAAAATTAATCTGGGATTAATTGCAGAGATATTTTATCTTGGATAAAATATTAATTAAAGAGAGAGAGAACGATTAATTTGGAATTAATCGATAAAATAATATATTCGATATATTATGCGAGATTGGATTTCGACTCGGAATTAAAATTAGATTTTAATTCGGGCGAACGAATTAATTTAGAATTAACTCGTTAGCGACGTGAATAGTGATTTTGCTAGGTGTAATCGTTTAAATTACGACGCGATGGCAAATTCGTTAATTTGGAATTAGCGAACCCGAGCCCGGGATTTTTTGCGAGCGCATTTTCTTCTCTCTCTCTCTTACCACTTACACATTTTCTCTTCTCCCTCTCTTTTTCTCTTCTTCCTCACACGACTTGGAGCTGATTCATCTCTCAAAATCTCTAGTTTGACCGAATCAATGAGAAGCAAGGAAGAAGATGTGGTGCTAGCACACACCTTGGGTTATACAAAGGTGATAGGGAAACGATTTCTTGAGCTTGGAATTCGTTTTTGGAGCTTGAAGCTTGGATTTTCCATGGTGTTCATCAATGGCCGTTTCGTGGAGGGACAAAAGTCAACAAAACCAAGCAGCCCACTGTTCCCTACGGCCACTGCCGAGCTTCAACAAGGAGGAAGATGAAGTGTTCTTCTTCGCATCTCAAACCGTTCAATGTGAGTATGTATTCTGCTTTACTCATTTGTGTATTCATGCGAATTTCTTGCTTGATTTCATGATTTTTGGACCTAATTAGAAACCAACAATGGTATCAGAGCTTTGATCAAGCATGAAAAAGTTAGGGTTTGAAATTGGGTAAAATCAATTGAAGCATGATTTGGTTGAATTGATTGATTAAGTATGCTTGTATGTTGATTAATTGAAGTTGTGTATGTTCAATTTCATGAAATTGTATTGGATCCATTTTTCCCCAAATTTTTGGGCATGGCCGAAAATTGAACCCTAAATTAGTCTTGGTAATTTTGTGTTTTGATCATTGGATGACTTAAAACAATTGGGTAATGTTAATTTGAAGTTCAATTGGATTGAATTTTGATTTGGAACAATTTTCCCCAAATTAAAGTAGGCTTGGCCGAATTCAAGTAACATGAAATTCATTGTGTTTTTTTTTATTTTGATTCATTGGATGAGTTGAATTGATTTGGGAAATAATGATTGTGGATTCAATTGGATTGAAACCGAATCGGATTGGAAAAACCCCAAATTGCCGAGACTTTAAACATGTAAATTGGGTTTGATTTTGAATGAATTGTGTTGGACACTATTTGTTGTTAAAGTGCATGATTAATTATGCTAATTGATGTTTTAGAAATATTAATTGGGTGGTTAATTGTGTATTACACTTAGGTTAATTAATTATGGAATTTGGAATTTTATAAATTAATTAATTGGGCTTGTTTTTGGAATTTGGGCCTTAAAGGTTGTAATTGGGCTTTTCGGCTTGGTACTACCAAGTTAGGTTTAGGCCAATTTGGTTGGATCCAATTGGGCCCAAAACCGCATCCATAAAGTCCAATTATGACTTAATGGACCTTAATTATTTAATTGGGCCTAATGGACCAAAAATAATTTAAAGGCTTATGGGGTAACTCCCGGATTGGGATTTGGTTATTCGGTTTGACCCGAGTTGACCAAAAGTCCACTCCTTATAGAAATTAATTAAAAGCCCATTGGACTTTATTAAATAAAGATTAGATGTTTATCGGGCTTTGAGACCCGTTGCGATTAAATTTGGAATTTAAGTCGTAAAGGATCGTTAATAAAAGTGTAATATTTAATTTAGAATTAAATAGTGAATTAGAATTAAATGCGTATTAAATTGGATTTAATTATGTAGTTTAATTTAATTCGATAATTCGTACTTTGAGTACTTATTCACAAAACGAGTTTGACTCGAGCAAAAATCAAATTGTTGTTTGAACATTGGATGATCACTAATTATCATATTAATTAATTGGATTAGATTGATTGATAACATGCTTGTATGAATACATGGTTGCGATGCATGAATAATGTATATCAGATGGATATTAGATGGGTGGGGAAATTTTAGAAATTGTTGTAATAAATTTGATTTATTAATTGGACCTACGTGTCCAGCCTTATCACCTCTATACTCTTTGTATTCTCTTCTCACATATTCCCCTCAATGTAAATGAGGTTTCTTTAGAAGTGTAGTGTAACGGGTAGAAGTAAATATATGTGCTAGCGGGAGAGAGAAAATGAGAGATTTGATCTAGGATCAATGTAAAGTATCCATCCGCATATCATTATTATTTTATTTCATATGCGTTTTATTATGTGTTTAGAATGCATGTTTAAGGGTGTATGATGATGAGACCTTAACAAAGATAATAAATTGGTTGCCAATTTGCACGCGAAAAACCTTCGTTCAATATTAAGCGTCTTTCCTTCCATTGAGTGATTCTCACTCAAGATCCTAGACGACATTGGTTTGCTGGCCAATGTCAAGGCCTTTGTCTATCGAAGATGTGTTTGAATCACGAAGGCTTTGTTCCATATCAGTGTCTTCTCCAAGTTGTGGTTTGTTGGCCAAAGTCAAGACCACTTCTTGTCCATCGACATTGATTACGAAGCTTTCCATGGTCAATGGGTCGCGCTTGACTGGTATCACTAAGTTTGTTGTGCCAAAGCCAAGGCTTAGTTGATTCAGAGGAAAAATGTTAGGTAATACATTGGATGTATTGGCATAAATAAGATATATGTTTCGGATTTGGATATCCCCCTACCGGATCTAGGAATTGGATTGGATCTAATTGATCTTAGAGATATACCTAGTTAATTATCATACAATTTGTTGGCCAAAGTCAAGATTGTGTGATATTTAACGGGATCCTAGCCCACTAGGAAACACGGTTTCCCGAGTACTCGACAGAGGGTTAGAGGCTCGCCGAAAAATAGTGGGAGGCAAGAATTGAATTTGCAATATTCTTTCAATTACTCGCCATACGCGCTCAATCACAAATTATTTCGTCGTGAGATTAAATGTTAGTTGGACTAATATTTAAATTGTTGATTTTAATAAGCAGTTGGACTGTATTATAGTTGATTATATAATTGGATTATAGTAATCAATATATTTGAATTAATTAATTTCAATTTACAGTTGATTTTATAATTGGATCATAGTAATCAATGTAATGAGGTTAATTGATTTAAATTATATTTGATTGTATAGTTGGACTATATTAATCAATATAATAAATAGTACCACAAATCGTTGATTAAATATTTGGACTATTAGAATCAAGATAATAATTGAAAGATTAGTGTTTAAAACATAATCCTGGGTGAAAATGTATTTAGACGACTATATTTTTCAAAATGGGAATAAAGTTTCAGGATGGTCCTGGAAACTAATAATAAGTCATTTTATTTGATAAAATAATATATTATACATAAGCTAGGAGTTAAGCAAATAAGTGGAACATGATATTTGGAATATTCATGTAATGAAAACTTTAGCGCTTAATCCATTAAGCTTGTTGCAGTAGACTCCTTAATTTCTGAATCAGAACTAAGGATTAGATCCTTAAAGTATGATAATGAAATTGAAGGATATTCATGGATCTAATTTAGATCTTTGAAATACTAAATTGCAATAAATAATTCTTTGAAAATTAATGACTATTCTCAATGAGACAAAGTCAAACTTTGCAATAAGACAAGTAGCGCAAGGCGCACCTTACTTCGATATTCTAGAAACCCGAGGCTTGGCCAAAGGTTACTGGAATGTTGAAAAGGGCAAAGGCAAAATCATTATAATCTTCTAGGAAGATAAAATGACATATCCCATGAAGGAATTGAAGACGAGCAAGGCTCTGACTTCAAATATGATTGTCATAATTATATTCACAACTAGTATTGAAATTAGATTTTAAATACTTAGTGTGGTACATAAATATATATTGATGTTCAAAATCTGTTTTGAACAGGATACTGACATCATTAGAGATTTATCTGCGAATTGAAAACGGGACGAAAGTCACTGTTTTAACTGTAGATACCTGAATTTATGAACTACCTTTGGGTATGTACCTAAATTAGGAGACTGTTATAATGTAACTAGTTTGACTAGAAACATTATCTCCATATCAGTGTATAACCTGTTGCAAGTGAACCTTTAGATTCTAGAACACTAAAGTGTTTCATTATATAAAGATGATATTGAGATAAACACATTAGATGTGAATAACAGAATATATATTTTGAATATAAATAATATCTCAAATACATAACATGACAAATAAATAGCTCAAATTGATTTGATCAGTTAAGAAACCTAATTGTGGCATAGTTTTCAGGGACACCATTAAACAAGAATCGTATATCCACACTTTCGAAGAGTGGGTACTAGGACTGATTTGATTCTACTCAAATAAAGTCTACGAATCTAGTTTATTGGGCAAAGTGCCTAAAACACTATTTAATTGGTAAAAGTGTCAGTGCCACCGATCTGTTAGCCCTCGTTCATAGTGAAGCAAGTGGGCCCATGTCTAGCTAGGCTAGATGTGGATATGAATATTTCATGACCTTTACGGATGTGGCATCGTGTTATGGTTGTGTGTTTCTTTTGAAACACAAATCGGAAACTTTCATAGTTTCGACATGAAATAGACAAACAGACCAGCTAAAGTATTAAACCGTCATGGAAAGACCGTAATGGAAAATACTTAAGCAATAAGTTTCTCGTATACTTGAAAGAGTATAGTATTCTTTCAAATGAGGACTCCTCCCGGAACACGTCAGTTTGACGGTGTGTCCGAATGGATTAACCGAATTTTGTTAGACATGATAAGGTTAATCACGAGTCGCTCTGAGCTACCATTTCCTTCAACGGATAAGCTTTAAACAGTGCAAGAACTTATTTTGAATAAGGTTCCATATATATCTGTTTGACAGATAACATATTAGATATGAACGGGAAAGAAACCGGGTTTCTAACTCCAGTAAATTTGGGTATGCTTGGCATAAGTTTGGATGATACCAAACTAAAACCCAAATTGGATAAGTGCCAAATGTAGGTTATCCTAGGGATACTATAAGTATTGTACTTATACACCTCATCAAAGAATAATTAGATTATTACTCACCATGCGGTTTTCCTAAGAGGAATACCGATATGCAGTGGTAAGTGGGAGGATAGTATAACTCGATGAAAATCGGAGTAATACTGTTCAAGGCACCGAATCCTAATGGAACATAAATAGTTCATCAAAGATAAAACTAAACCATTAATCTTCGAATACACAAGAACCACGTAGTCGAAGAGAGTCAGAAAACAACTTAGGGTGTGGGTTTCTGATCTCACCCCATAAGGATGTCTATCTTATTGAGGAATACCAACTGACTACGTATGAGGAAGTGATACAAGGTATCGACTCCCTATTTTGGCAAAGGGCCATATAATCCGAAATGGATTCCATGTATATCAACCAAGTTTGGATACTAGTTGATGTACCACAAGGCATTGTGCCTATGGATACTTATAAGTCTTCAAGGAAGACGTACATGGATGGCAATATACCAACGTAGTAAGCTAGGCCTGTAGCGGAAAGGTATCGTTATCAACATTGTGTTGATTACGATTCAACCTTTTACCTGTTGCCACGGTAAATCCATTTGGATAATGCTTGTTATTCGATCCATGATTGGATTGAAGCAAGCATCAGGTTCTTCGAATTATCATTTTGATGTAATCATAATGATTAATGATTTAATTCAAAATGAAAAGATTCTTGTGTATATAAGAGGGTTAGTGGGAGCGCACTGACAGTGGCTGTCCTATTAAATAATGATAATATATGTCATTTCTTGGAAATGATATTCCAATAAAATAACTATCGGCGAAAGCTTGGCTTTCGAAATACTATCCGAGAAACCATACATTGAAAAATGTACGAGACCTGGTGTCTCATACGCTTTGAGCATATGGATTCACAAACAGGCCAATCCAAGTGATAGTCACTGGATTGATGTTAAGAACATCCGTTAGTATATTAGAGAACTAAGGATGTTGTCTTAGTCTATGGAGAAGGAGAACTTGAAGTGACTGGGATCACTGTAGCAGGTTTCCTATAACCGATAAATACGACTAAAGTCGCAAAGGTACTATACAGTTTGAATAACGGTACAAGTGAGCTGGAAATCTTCCTAGCAAGATACTGTTACCGAATAAACAACAAATGCGGGTTAATTGCAACAGCTGAGGCAGCAATAGAAGCCATCTGGTTCAATAACAAATCTAATTAGATTAGATATAGTTTTGTTAGCAGCTGAGCTAGGCGTCAACACATGCTAAAGAATTAATGGTCTCATCAACGATCCAGATAAATACTTCGATATTCATCTGATCCGTTCGGATCATACATCGTGGCGATGTGATGATCGAATAAATCGCATCAAGATGATATTCATACAAATCCGCTGACGAAAGCATTTCTCAGCAATTTGAGCCAACCGTACATAGTTTGGGTGTCAGAGACTCGAGTGACTGGTTATAGGCCAAGTGGGAGATTGTTGGACAATTATGACCCATAGCGTCACTATTTGTGCAGATCACGGTGTTGTTGTACAAATTAATTATGCGACAAATGAGATTGCACTCTTATCATTAGTGATTAGATCACCTAGATATATAAATGATGAGAGGTCTCTATGATTTGTTCCTGGACGGAGAATGATATGAGACAGTATCAGTCCACGAAGGATAAATCATTAAATATCCCTAGTCAGAGTATTATCGAGATTGGACATCGATAAATACGTAAAAGACTAGTATTATACTTGTGCGCGTTTGTGAGGGCACAATGGCATAGTTCTCATATATTTGGGTATAGGATACTCATGCAAGTGTAATAGGAGGTTGTGTTTTACCGATGGTATGGGAAACAGCTTCGCTCTGGATAGACCCCCGCGGAATCCCATTTGTAGTATGACTATGTGTCTATGGGAGTCTACAATCAGGGTAGGTGTATTTGGTCTTAACTTGAGACTTGCACCGCTAATGCTTAAGACAATAAATATACTTTAGTTGAGGTCGTCCAGGGCTTTAACCGGTTCTGTGTACGCCTGTTGGACAATTATGACCCATATCGTCACTATTTGTACAGATCATGGTGTTGTTGTACAAATTAACTATGTGACAATGAGATTGCACTCTTATCATTTGTGATTAAATCACCTAGATGTATAAATGATACGAGGTCCTTATGATTAGTTCCTGGATTGAGATGATATGAGACAGTATCAGTCCACGAAGGATTAATCATTAAATATCCCTAGTCGTAGTATTATCGAGACTGGACATCGATAATGCGGAATAGACTAGTATTACACTTGTGCGTGTTATGTGAGATCATAACGGCATAGTTCTCATATATTTGGGTATATGATACTCATGTAAGTGTAATAGGAGGTTGTGTTTTACCAATGGTACGGAAAATAGATTCGCTCTGGATAGACCCCTCGGAATTCCATTTGTGGTATGACTATGTGTCTATGGAAGTCTGAAATCAGGGTAGGTGTATTTGTTCTTAACCTGAGACTTGCACCGCTAATGCTTGAGACAATCGGTATGCTTTAGTTTTGGTCATCCAGGGCTTTAATCGGTTCTGTGTACGCCTCTGCTGGGTATATTGAGAATCATAGTGTATTGGGTGTCATGTCAAGACGAAAGTATCACTCCAGTCATAGTGGAGATGATGTCATGTAGGATACGGTACTAGTGCTCTTAAGTACTGCAGTCATCGGGATATTATGACTAGGTTATGTATGTCCGATTATAGAGACTAGTTACCAGACATCCGACATGTGCTTCGTACGGGGCAGACACATTCCAGCCCCAGGCCTAGCACGTGACATTCGATACTGGATCGCAATATGCAATACTACGTATACTACGACTGACATAGATTATATATTCCAGTAAGAATATTTCTGGAGAATTGGGTAGGCACGGTGCTTTGCTAGAAGCCAACCATGTCATGTAAATCGGTAAGCACGTGGTACGAGGTACGCACGTATTCGGATAATCCGATGACCGTATTTACTGCCAACATATCCAGGGATCTCTTGGGTCACTTCCCAAAGATTCACCGATGACAGTTGATTTAAATTAGAATTAATCTGGGATTAATTAAGAGAGAGAATTAATCTGGGATTAATTAAGATGGAGAAAATTAATCTGGGATTAATTGAGGTTTTATTTAATCTGGGATTAAATGTGTTCGGAAGAGAGAGAACGCGATTAATTTGGAATTAATCGGTAGAATAAATTTAATAGTTAAATTTGATTTTTCTATTTAATTATTAGTATGGGCTAAAATTAATATATCGGATATATTATTATGAATTGGATTTCGTTACGAAATTAAAGTCGGACTTTAATATGAACGAACGAATTAATTTAGAATTAATTCTTAGACGACATTCGTAATATATTTGCGAGGCATCATTATTTAATTAAATTAGATTTAATTATTTAGCGACGAGAATTCGTTTAATTGGATTAAATGGATCCGAACCGCGACAAATGTTCGTAGAGACATTTGAATTTTGAATTCAAATGTGGGGCCCACTTTAAATGTGGTAGTTGGGAGAGTGGTTGGAATTTATGCCATACCATCCACTTTCCAACCACCTTGGAATGGTTTTGGCAAAACCATTTACCCAACCACCTTGTTTAGGTGAAAATGGTAAATTGGCTTTTACCAAAACCCTTCTCTCTCTGTCATTTGTGTATGCATCACACTTCTAACATAGATGGAACAAAAGAAACCCTAAAATCCTCTCTCCATGGGCGTGAGCTTCTAGCCTTCTTCTCTTTGATTTTGTTGCAAAATCAACAAAGCTAGCACTTGGAGAAATCAACTAAGGTGATAGGGAAACTACTTCAAGAGTTGGAATCATCACTTAAAGCTTGGATCTTGGAGATCTCTTCTCAAAATTTTAAAGCTCAAATCCGTTCATTGTAAGTATATTCCGCAACTTATTTTGAATTAATGAACACCTTTACATGCTTATTAGATCCTTGGCATGTTCTAGGAACTCTAACAATGGTATCAGAGCCAATTTTAAAATTTGGGCCTTTTGTATTTTGAGCATGATTTCTTCAAATTGATGCTTTGAGCATGCTTAGAATAGGATAACTTAGATTTATGCATGATTAGATTTGAAACAAATCAAATGAATCAAAAATTAATTTTTTCTTCACATGGCCGAATGGTGTACTGTAATGGACTGCAGTTTTTTGATTTTTGTAACATGAAATGATGTGTTTAAATGCATGTTTAAATGTTGATTGTTGGTTTGATTAGATTAGAATCAAAGTCAATAATGTTTATGTTAAATCAAAGAGCATGTTGAAAATGAAATGATGTGTTTTAGCTTCAATTTGTGTTAAGCATGAAATGATGTGTTTTGGCTTCAAGTTGTGTTGAGCATGAATTGATGGATTAAGCATGATTAATTAAGTTAATTGGTATTTTGGAAATATTGAGTTTAATTAATTAATCATGGCTAGTACACTTTAATTAAAAGTAATTGGGATATTTGGAATATTATAATTATGTTAATTAGCCTTTAATTATGAATTGGGCTAAAAGTGTGTATTTGGGCTTAATGGGCTTCCTTTGACTAAGTTTGGTTTTGGACTTTTGGATTGGATCCAATTGGGCCCAAAACCAATTCCATAAAGTCCAAATACATCACTTGACCCTTTAAAGAATTTAATTGGGCCTAATGGGCCTAAATTAATTTATAGGCAATATGGTGATTCCTATTGGGCCTTGGCATTTTGGGTTTGACCCATTATGCCCAAAGCCCATGCCTTAAGAATTAATTAAAAGCCCATTGGACTTTAATTAAAATGACATTGGATGTTATTGGTGTTAGACATTATGTCCCATAGCA
>SKCR01009496.1:0-23510 GCA_019454045.1 Zanthoxylum bungeanum
GACAGCTAGGGCACGTTCAGAATTCCGCTTTCGCTTGAATTTATCTAGTATTAATATACATCCGGTATAAATAAATCTTTATCGGCTACACCCTCACAGCAGAGGCACGGTCTCGGATGTAGTCACAAAGATGTATTCATAAACCGTATTGACAAGACGGACCATATAACATGCATCAAATACAAAATTACATTTAAACCTTATTATTAGGGATTTTCCGCTAAGTGTCATACACCCTAAATCTAACCAGTTTAGATCCTAATAAGCATGCATAAGTCAAGAAAACATGATTAAACATTGATTCAATGAGGCTAATCATATTAAGGGCCTAGAATCAGACTCGCTTGATACCATTTTGAAGGGGTTATTTAGGGGGTGAATCCGGTAACGCAGCGGAAGCGGTGAAAATCCGATTTTCAGATTTCAAAACTTTTTCTCGGATTAATTAAATAAACATATTTATTTAAATTCCAATAATCAAATTATGAAAATAAATTTCAATAAAAACAAATTTTAAGTGAATTTACCGAAATACCCTTGCTTTGTATTTTTGTCCGTTTTAGTCCGAAATTGATCCAATCAATTTTGAATGATTCTAAATCATTTCTAAGATGAACTTATGATGTTCAAAACATCAAAACACCAAGCAAGAAAATCCCCAATTTCCCTTCACATTGCCGAGAGCACCATTTGGTGCCAAGATTGACCATTTGGTCATTTCATGCTTCTAAACTCATCCAAATGAAATCCAATCAACATGAAACTTTGCATGCATCATATACACACCCAAATGCTCAACATATATGAAAACCCCCAAATTTGGAATAGGTTATAAACCCTAATTTTCAATTCCCACAATTGGGCAAATTAGGCCATTTAAATTAAATCAAATGTTTCAATCATCAATCTTTCAACTAATTCAAGTCTCAACACAATGAAACAACTCAAGATCAAATCTAGGTCATTTAAGAGTGGGTCAACAACTCTAGAATAGCAACATGGTTTCATAAACCTTAAAAGAATACATATAACTACACTAGTTACATTCTTTGTTCATCATACATGCTCAACACTTTCAAACAAATTTCCATCATCTAAAACACAAGAAATAAAGAAAAGAATAACTTAAGAAACTCACAAGATGTAGCCTAGATCCTAAGGAACAAATTCCTTTAATAGTAAGTTTAAGAAACTTACAAAATCCAAGCTTTTCTTTAAGTTTATCTTTTCTCCTTCACTTTCTTTCTTTGTCTTTCTTCAATGGAGTTTGTTTTTGGTAAAGTGTGTATTAGGTTAAGTGAAATGAAAAATGAAAAACAATTTATATGTGTAACAATACACCTTGGCCGAAATTAATAGCCAAATTCAAGAAATTGTAATTTCATTTTCATTTCAATATCATAATGTCAACTTGCACAAATATCTTATAAACTACTTTATTAGATATTTATTTTGGTCAACAAATGCAACTAATGTCATTTACTTTAATTACTAATAAGATATTTATATTTTAATTAATTTAATCATTTAACAATTAAATAATTAATTAATTAATCAAATACAAAATATATTAAATATATGCATAATATTTACATTAAATATTAAAAACATATATTCATTTAGGAAATAAGTCAAATAACTCATTTTGACTATTAATTAATGTGTATTTAAATTAATCAAGTATTAAATGTAAATACACAATAATTAAGCAAATGACTATCTAGTCTCTTTTGCACGTATCTTGCGTTTAACCTTTAAACAACTTTATAAATAATCAATATTATTTATTTATGTTGCTCTAGTGCTCTATTAGTATGTTTCATTATTGAGACTCTCTAGGTTCAGGTATATCCGTCACGAAATCAAATTTCATGTCCATAATCTATCCACCTGTAGATTATGACGATCACGGATAATCTCGCTGAACCATACAGGTCGAGGTCATCGCAAATGTATAATTCCTTCGTCACAGGTATCCGGATAAATCCCAGAGATATAGATGTAAACGTCAAATCTCTATCGGGATTATCCAGTCGACTATTCTATTAGCAATCTCAAAAAGAATGTTTAGAACTAACTTCTAAACTTACCACGGGCCCATGGTTTTATCTGATTGCTAATCATATGGACTACCTATGCTCTGGTACACAGAACTGACGGATCCTATCTTGACACACATAGGACACCCTGAGGATCTATCTACACCCAACGAACAGGCGGAGGTCTGATCTAAATAGACCGGTGACGTGACTGCCATCTAAGTGTAGAAGATGTCTCATGTGCCCACAATGGCATCTCAAGTCTAAGAATCACAAGTGCTACTCAACCCGAGAAGATTCTTATTGACGCTGGTGTACCATCCATTAAGAATCTTCTGTGAGTCGTTCAGTGTTTATCCACTATAAACACCTACACGTCTATACTAGTCTCCAAGACTTATGGTTCATTGAGAAACCATTGGAATCATATATTCCAGTATACGACATGTACCGGTCTCAACGGGTTTACTATACTGACCAAGTAGTGTAAACCTTGACCAGGAACTGTCTGAGAATGACAACGTCATGATACGACTCAATGTCCGTTGCGACGCTTTTGCAACTGTATCATGACTAATCATTCTAGGTCATTACGTCTTTACCATATAGAAATATAGATTATATATTATAGAAACTGCATATATTATTCATAATAATAATGTTTTACAGAAGTATTTAACAGAAAATACAACCGGGAATTGGCGCTCTGAGCACCAAACCCAACAATTTCCGCTAGCCATTTGTAACGGAAAATCCAATAGGGGTCAATTAGTTATAAAAGATAAATTGCACAACGATCAACGAATGATCTTTTCCAAAGTGATGTACTAGGTAACCACTTGTTGTTCTATTGGACGATGGTTCCAATAAACACAAGTCCTTGAATTTCAACTAAAGATTCTTTAGAAAAATGAATAAACGAATATCGCCTTTTAGACAGAATATTCTTTAAACACTTTTTCAATTGGATCCTTTAGCAATTCAAACCCAGAACTACACTTTATACAATAGTACAATATATAATATGTGTAGATATGTGTAAGTATCAATCAAGGTTGGATGGAATTTCTTGTGTATGATTACACTTTAAATTCTCAACCAAGTATGCAACACACAATCAATTTCAACTTTATCACTATGTGTATGCTTGTGATAATTGAACAACCTAATAATAACTTAAATCTATACTACCAATATTAATGTGTTACAGTATATGATTTACTAAGTTAATATTAACATAAGTTTGCAGTTTATAATAATTACAGGATTATTTCGTTAGTGTCACGTTTGTATATACGTTCAAACGAGACTGGCAGTGTGGGTGCGTTCATGTTGCGTTTGACAACGCGTTTCGAACGATGTGTTTACAGAGAGTCCACGTTCGTATAACGTTCGAGAACGCGTTCGAACGGAATGATTCCAGAGAGTTTGCGTTCGAGTTGCGTTAGGACGTGTTCGAACGTTCTTAGGCAGAAGGCTTGCGTTCGAGTTCCGTTTGAAGACGCGTTCGAACGTTCTTACGAATTTTCAGATTTTTGCCTTCGCGTGCGTCGGGCGTTCGAATGCCCTACTGGTTTTTCATGCACAGTTCTTATTTTCCCAGAAATTTTTCTACCCTAGCATGCAAATTACTATCTAACAACACTAGAATCCGATAAGTTCTTAAGATTGTGGGCCGTTTGGTATCATTATACAATAAAATTACATGCTACAAACAATTCAACTAGGAAATACCAATTAATTATCAAAAACCCTAAAACTTAAAACATGAAACTGTAAACAGAAAAACCTGGAAAACAATTTCGAATCCAAGTCAAGATTTCTCTATGTCCTTAAGAACTTATTGGCCCCGTCACAGGTGCTATACAGATTCGCAATTGGCTAACGTTCTCCCATGATAACTTGGTTCCTTCTTGTCCAAGGAGCACTCATTGACAAGTATATGAACTGGGAAATGGGGAACTCTCTCACAAACAAAAGAAAGCAATATTGGTTCTCAAAACAGATCTGTTCTCCTCTATCTTTAATTATGGATATGAAGCCTCTTTTATAAGGCATGGAGGGGTGCCAAAGGGCACCCCTGGGGTGGGATGCAACCCTCCCAAGGATTGCAACCTTCCCATACACCCCTAATATCCAACAAGACACGTAACAATATCCTTTCCATGAATATTTCAAGAATTTCCAACAATTTAGAATTTTCACAGTCATTATTGGAAATTAATTAACTGTTGTTTGCTAATTACGAGATCATTTTCATTTACTTGCAAAAAATTCAAATCTTTTGAAATTACCCATTTGGACATAATATTTGCTCATTTTCGTTCACTTATTATTAATATTGTAAAAAAAGAGCTTGAGTTACCTAAATTGACTGCCTTAGCTGCTATCATGAAAAATACATTCCTTCCGCTCAATCAAGAGGAAATTTTATTATATAATAATACAGATATTATATATATATATATGGTACTCAAACAACGTTAAAAAAGATAGAAAGAGGGGCAAATCCCAATCCCATGAGGTCCCCAAAGTTATTAGCAAGAGCATAATCATGTTTCCTTCATCGGGGTGCAAGGAATTGGACGAAAAAGTAGTGACTGTATGCGATCTTTACTATTGCCTTGAACACCATGTCCATCTCCATATTGATACATGCATTGAGCCATTCTTGCTAAATTCATTGTAATCCCAATATAAACGTTGTTAAAGAAGTGAGGTTTTTCAAATCGATCTTTGTTCATCTTCATCCATATCTTAGCAATCAAATCTCGTATAAATTGACGAGCCTCGCTCTCCGAAACTCCAGTATCATGCATGTGACATTGAATTGATTTAGGAACATCCCCTCTCGCTAGCTCATCCTACATCAAGAAAATTATTAAAACATGAACAAAATTCAAATAAAAGGCACAATCTTGTCCATAATATTGAAATGTATATATACCGATGATGTTCCCAAATCGTCTGCAAGTCGCAGAATCATTGATGACCAACGAATTATATTGGGATATTTGATTACACAATCCAAAGCATCCTTTTTTTGGGATTTGCAGTGAAAAACATATGCATGCGTTAGAATTACAAGTGTTGATATTGAAACCCATGCATTCTCTATATACTCTTCAAAGTTGGTTTGTATCCGTTGTTATACCACTTTGCCTCCAATAAATAAGTTTTACATATATCTGACCACTGAAGAAGTATATAAAGAATATAATTACTAACAAAAGCACACATAAAAGGTTAAATTTGTCAAAATGAATATAATGTGAAAATAAAAATATATAATATATATAGTACCGCTTTCTTAAGGTAATAAATGATATCTATTCCTTGTTCCCTGAGAGTGTCATAAGCCATTTCATTTGTGGCATTAAGTAGAGAATAAAAGCACAGCTTCATATAGTATGGAAGTTGCTCTGCTGTAGAAGGTTCCCATCTAAAATAATCACAATATTGCGATTAATCATTGATTTCGTGGCAACAATTAATAGCCGAAACAGAGAGAAAAAAACATCACTAACCTATCAACTGCATCTGTGAATAGCTCAAGTTCGTCCAAGGTTCCATACACATCATAAACGTCATCAATAGTTGTTATTAATGCATTGACTATTGTTGACATCCTTCTACAATATCCAAATTGAGGGTCAAATATCACACCCACTGTCCAAAAGAAATTCTCCACTAATCTATCCCTTGCAAAATCCAACTTCTCCCCAAATCCCGTATTCTTCCACCACCTTTTAATTATATATATGAACAGAAGCAATTAGTTAATTAATTAGTTTTAGCAATGCTTAATTAAAATGTTGAAACTATATATAGTTAACAATGTTATCCTTACGTAAGATATTTATCCTTACGTAGACACATATTTGAGATCCTGTTGATGTGTTGCTTGCACAGCATTAAAGTCCAGTTTAGCAAGTTCGAGCAACACAGGGTTCATGTCTGGTCCATTTTCGTATACATCAATGAACCACCTTGCCTCTAATCAAACTGCTTTCTTCTTCTACAACAAGATGCGCAGCTTCATAAAGAGCTAAAATCCTTTGCAATTGTCACTAAGGCATGACTTAAAGTTCCCCTTCTCATCCATGAAACTAGAAAATATTCTACAACTCGTCCACACATAATTGAATTATAATATAATAATAAACTTGACCTCAAGAAAAAAAAATTGATCTAAAAAAATAATGCATTTGGATGTTTTATACTTTTATTTTTGAAAATTGCATTGAGTAGGCACATACCTGTAGGTATATCAAAACCATGTTGTCTTAGGAGTCTAAATTCGAGAGCTAGCTACTGCATACAAACTTTCTTGTTTTTGCTGCTTATCACGGTAGCTGCTCTTATTTTTGTTGTAAATGTTGTTCAAAATGCTTTTAATTTCCTCCTGAAAATGATAAGATAATCGAAGTCTTTGCAAGGTATCTGTTGGATAATGTTAATTGTTGTTAATTGGAAATTATTAAGCAAATTATTTGATGTTGTTAAATAACAACAATTAGTAATAATTTCATGTTGGAAATTATTAAGTTAATTATTTGGTGTTGTTGAATAACAACAATTAGTAATATCAAATAATTAAGTAAACAACAAGAGTTGTTAATCAAATAATTAAGTAACAACAAGGGTTGTTAAGTAACAACAATTAGTGAAATGTTAAATGGGGAACATATGGTGCACACATGATGTTAACATTTTTGTAAGGGTTAGAAAATGTCATTATGCATCCTAATAATTTGATTAATAGTAATCAATGCATAGTGACTTGATTTCCCTCCTATAAATAAGACCATTTGCTTATTGAGTTAAGCAATCAATTAAGTTTGATTAAAAGGTCTCTACAAGCATAAAAGGTATGCAATTGTGTTGTGGTTAGTATAGATTTATTTCAATTAGCATGTAAATAAATCTAGGACTAGTAATACATGTATGGTTAGATCCTAAGAGGACAAACATGTAATTATATTAGGGATTATGTTTCCTAACATTGGTATCAGAGCTTAATTGCATGTATTCTAGTTGGATTATACAAAAATTGCATGAACAAGCATGAAAAATGTTGAAAATGTTTCTGGTTTTTGTTTTTCAAAAATGATTTTCTTCCAACTTTGGGCCGTAATAACTCTATGTAGAAAATTGATAATCGCATGTTCAAATATGTTTTGAAAACTAGGTCATGAGATCTTCAATTTGGTATATCATTTGATTAATTTGGATTAAAATAGAGAAAGATATGGACCCTAGAAGTTGGCTAGATGAATCTGTTTTTACCCAGAAAACACTCCCAGAATAGCCGTACTACATGTCATCCGGTATTTAGGAAATAGGACGACAAGTCGTCCGAATAAGTGTACGACAAGTCGTACGTGCATAATGAGATCAACCGACATGTCATCTGAATAGAAGATAGACGACAAGTCGTCTGCGTCTTTAACATAGAAACGACTTGTCATACGGCCACCGAACAAGCGGACGACATGTCGTCTGCGCGTGTGACTTGGCCGAGGCTGGCCGGCGCGTGAGGGCGCGTGAGGGCGAGTGGGAGCCCTTGGCCGGCGCGTGTTGGCGCGTGGATGCGCGTGTGACACTCCTGTGGCGCGTGGATGGCGCGTGGACATCTGCGTTGGCCCGTGTTGGTCATGTATGTATCGGTTTGCTTTGGTAATTCCGATCTGTCATGATTAAATGTCTATTCCTTTTGCATATTGTACTAATCGGCCATGATAAATTTGTTTTATCATATAAACTTTGCGTTTATGTAAATGAATATCTTTGTGATGTTTATTTTAGTTAATGTAACTTCGTGTTTCATTATATTGATTTTTCTTTGTATTTGTTGCAGAAAAATCATGCCGATCAGACAAAGAACTGCAAAAAGAGTTATGACATCCGCCCACATTGAAAGATTGAAAGACATGTTGCTGGATTTGGATAAATATCGGATGAAAGAAGATGATGATATGATCTCGCATATAATTACCTTCAATAACATGTTACAAGAATCTATATGGGAGGGTAATTGGATAGGACAACCAAACAGACTGAGATACCTACGAAATACTCTCCCGGAAATATGGCAAAAAAGGCTTACTGATATTTGGAAATTAGTAACTCATACAGAAGAACTACGTGTTCAATACAACATAGCCATTGAGAGGTTAGCGATTGAGTATCTTCAATCTAAGGCAAATAATACCATTTTTCCCTTGATGTCTCGGAAACGTTGCAAGGATCCGAAATTTGCAATAGGTTTTCCATGGTTGTCCAAGATCAATTACCAGTTACCGAAAGAATTTGAGGATTCTTATCCAAAGACTTTTATTCGTTGGAACACTAGAACCGGAAAAGTTTTAAGTGTTAGATATTAGTTTTTCTATGATAAAACTATGTTAATATTTATGTGTGTAATTATCTGTTACTTCATGGCATGTAATTATTGTATTTATATGTATGAATGTTTCATGTTGATTTTGAATTTATGTAATTAAATCAATGATTGTCATGTACAATGGTCGCATGATTAAGATGTTCTAAGAATTTATGTAATTTTTTAGAAAATGATTTTACATGATTGATTATGTTGATAATATTTTTACATTGGGTAATTGGATGATGATTGGACACATAGTGGCCTTTTGACTCCAACCCCATTGAAGAATTTTATTAAACATAATTCGTTTCATGATAAAATAAATAAAAGTATTAACAATTGTGCATGAATGTCTGTAGAAACTTTGTGTTTTTATATGGCTTCCGTAACAAAGAACATTATTGATGAACTCAACAAGGGTGAGAAACTGAATGGCGATAATTATGAAATTTGGAGCATGAAAATCCAATATGTGCTAGAAGAACAAGAGGTTCTTGAAACTTTGAAAATGAGCATGGATGAACCTGAACAGGGCACTACGGCCCAACACAGGCGAGACCGAGAGGCTTATGAGGCCTGAAAGAAAAAGAATTCCATTGCCCGCATTACGTTGCTGAGCAGTATGGATAATGACCTAATGAAAGAGTTCAGGAAATATGACATGGCTAAGGACATGTGGTCCACACTAGCTGAAAAGTTTGGTAGTACCTCAATAACCAAACTCAGGTCACTGACAATCAAGTTGACACATACAAGAAACGTCCTGAGTTCACTATGTCAAAACACTTGAGGCAAATGTCAAACATGATTACTGAACTGGCAGATGCTGGACATGTTCTTACAAATGAACAGAAATCCAAGCGGTCATTCGTTCTCTTCCAAATAGCTGGGAGCATATGAAAATACATTTGACCCACAATGAGAGCATCAAAACCTTTGATGATGCCAAACGTCACCTTGAATTAGAAAGCGACCGCCTTGCGGCTGCTAAGTCAAAGCTGAAGTGTATATGACAGAAACTAGAAAACCAGGGGGTTTCAAAAGAAAAGAAAATTTCATGGTGGTGGGTTCCATTTCGGAAAAGAACAAAATTCTTTTTCAAAACCATGTTGTATGCTTGTAATATGAGTCGAAGTATCTGAGTATTGTGTGATTTTGAGATGAGTTGATGGATGACATGTGATGAGATGTACTATATTGGATGATGTATGAGATGGTTGTTGTGCTTCCGGATTTAATATGATAATGGTCGGATATGCGAGATTATGCGAGATTAGTAGAGGCGTGTGGTTCAATCCCCCTCTTGCACATTTATGCGAGATTATGTGGTGGGAAACCTTGGGGTAAGAGAGAGACTCTCCCAATGGTTTCAATCCTTTATTATACCGAATCCGGGGTAGCAAACCTTGTTTGATTGAGATTGTGTTGTTGTGAGTATATTCTGCCTGAGTTAACTATTATATATATATTAACTGTTTATTTTCATATATTCACTATCATATATATTTTGTTGGTGAAGTCATGTTGAGTGTATGCGTGTTTTTACTTACTGAGCTCTTTAAGCTCACCCCCATTTCCCAAACATCCCAGGTAGTTCGCCAGCGCAACTGTAACAGTATCAGTACCAGGGTTTGACTTGTTTTCCACAGTCGTCAGTCGGGTTGGTCCAGACATTTCTTTTGGATTTGAGATAGGACATTTAGAATGACTTTCATTTCTTCAGACTTTTATTGTGGTGTAAACACTATTGGGATTGTATTTTATGAGATATTATATTTCTTGTGAACGTTTGGTTCTATTGCATGAAATATAGGTGCTCGAGCTGAAGTGATTTGCGTACCCCTTTCTAGGGTTGGGCCCGCTCTAGGGAGGGGGTCGTGACAAATTTTGGTATCAGAGCGTAGGTTATAGATTCTGTAGACACCTTGCAGGAGATTAGAGTATTAAATAATAGTTTTGTGTTTGTAGGAAAATATATGGACGTGGTCGTGGTACTGATACTCAACGTGGGAGAGTGAGAGCTCGATGATACGCTAGAGTGTCGGAGCTTAATATTGAGAGACCTCAGACTCAGCCTGTAGATCCTGAACCGGATGTAGCTTCATCTGGTGTCCCGTCGATTTTTGAGGTTGGTGAAGGTTCTCGACGCATACCTCCAGTAGTTTCGACAGTTGCCCCCACCGTTATTCCTACAGCTGCACCTGACCCGGTTCCTCCGGCTGCACCTGATATGACTCATGAAATTCCTTCAGTTCCCCCAACTGCCACTAATTTAGAAGATATTTTGGGGAAGTTTATTGATGTTCTTAATTTGAGGCCTCCTCAGTTTCATGATACAGCTGATCCCCTTACTGCTGAGAAATGGAAGAACGATATTGAACATATTTTCAGTGTGTTAGATTTAACAGATCAAGAGAAGGTTAAGTTTGCTACTTTTATGATGAGAGGTGAGGCAGAGACCTGATGGAAGCACACTGAGACTGTACTGACAGATAGACTGAGAGCACCAGATTATTGGAGAGCTGATGGACTTAGTATACCACAGTATATCACCTGGGATATGTTCGAGGAAGCCTTCAATGAAAAGTGCTTCCCTTATGCTTATCATAGTGAGCAGCGTCGTCGGTTTGAGCATATGGCTCATGGACCTTCAGAGACAGTAATGGAGTATGAGAGGAGGATGATTTCCTTATCCCGATATTACCCAGAGTTAATTCGGTGAGAAGAAGACAAATGTGAGATGTTCAAGGGCGGGCTGAGACAGGAGATTAGGTCACAGATCTCGATTTTGGGGAAGCTGCCATATACAGTACTTGTTGACAGAGCTATGATTGCTGAGAAGAAGACAAATGATGGTGGTGATGTTGTATCTGGTATAGTTTGAGTATCATGTACACTTGTCCGTGCTCTTTCTGATACGGGTTCCACATATTCTTTTATTGCCACTACTTGTATTCCTTGTTTGGGTAGTGTAGCGAAGACCAACATGATTCCTTTGATTGTGAGTCTTCCTTTGGGAAATGACATCAGGATAGATACAATATTCAGAGGATTGAATGTGGAGATTGAGGGGAGACAACTCCCAGTTGTACTTTATCTGTTAGAGATGAAGGATTTCGGTCTGATTTTGGGAATGGATTGGCTGACAGCTCATGGAGCCATTATCGATTGTAGTGGCAAGGAAGTGAGGTTTAAGTCAGGTGACGGGGAATTCAAGGTATTCAGTGATCATAGTCGAGTTGTGGCACCTATCATTTCTGTTATTTCGGCTTGTAGAATGATCAGACAGGGGTGTAAAGCCTTTTTAGCAAGTATTGGTACCGTGGAGGAATGTGGATCTACGCAGATAGCAGATATTCCAGTTGTGAGAGAGTACTATGACGTGTTTCCAGATGAGCTACCAGGATTGCCTCCACAGAGAGATTTGGAGTTCACTATAGATCTGATGTCTGACACTGTCCCTATTTCGAGAACTCCATATCGTTTGGCCCTAGCAGAAATGAAGGAGCTGAAGGAATAGTTGCAAGAGCTGTTAGATCGAGGATTTATTCGGCCCAGTGTTTCACCTTGGGGAGCACCAATATTGTTTGTGAAAAAGAAGGATGAGACCTTAAGATTGTGTATCGATTATCGTCAACTCAATAAGGTAACTGTTTATAACCAGTACCCGTTGCCTCGGATCGACGATTTGTTTGATCAACTTCAGGGAGCCTCAGTGTTTTCAAAAATTGATCTTCGATCGGGATATCATCAGATGAGGATTCGAGATGCAGATATTTTGAAGACTGCATTCCGCACTAGATACAGACACTATGAGTTCTTTGTGATGCCATTCGGAATTACTAATGCACCAGCAGCGTTCATGGGTTTGATGAATAGAGTGTTCCAGCCGTACTTGGATGAGTTCGTTGTGGTGTTCATTAATGACATCCTTGTATATTCGTCCTCTCGGATCGATCACGGGCAGCACCTTCGATTAGTAATGGATACTTTGAGGAGGGAGCAGTTGTATGCCATGTTCTCTAAATGTGAGTTTTGGCTAGACAGAGTGCTATTTCTGGGCGACATCATCTCAGGAGAGGGTATCTATGTAGATCCGCAGAAGGTTGAAGCAAATCTTAAATGGGAGAGACCAAGGACGGCGACAGAGGTCCGAAGCTTCTTGGGGTAGCGGGCTACTATCGTCGCTTTATTAAAGATTTCTCTATTATTGGCTACTCCGATGACTCAGTTAACGAGAAAGGAAGTACCATTTGTATGGACTGGCGATTGTGAGAGGGGCTTCCAAATTTGAAGGAAAAATTGACTACTGCACCGGTACTTACTCTACCGTCTGCACTTGATGGATATGTGGTTTTTACGGATGCATCACATCAGGGATTAGGTTGCGTGCTAATGCAGCAAGGAAGAGTGATTGCGTATGCTTCGAGACAGTTGAAGATTCATGAGAAGAATTATCCCACCCATGATCTGGAGTTGGCAGCGATTGTTCATGCTCTTAAGATTTGGAGGCATTATCTATATGGTGCCTAGTGTGAGATTTATACCGACCACAAGAGCCTCAAATATCTTTCCACTCAGAGAGAGCTGAATTTGAGGCAGAGACGTTGGATGGAGTTCCTCAGTGACTATGATTGTACTATTAATTACCATCCGGGGAAGGCCAACGTAGTTGCTGACGCACTCAGTAGGAAGAACGTAGGTAAACTGCATGATCTGAGAGCTAAACAGAAGATGTTTGAGGAGATGGCGACATTACATTTAACCTTTGAGGTATCTGACAGAGGAGGACTTCTTGCACATATGAAAGTTCGACCTATATTGCTAGATAGACTCAAAATAGCACAAGACGAGGATGAACGATGCAAGAAATGGAAAGTAGATGCTGCGGAGGGGGAGGATACTACTTTCAGATGGAGTTCAGATGATGTATTACTTTTTGTTGACAGAGTTGTGGTACCATCTACTGAAGCTCTTAAGCAGGAAATTTTGGATGAATCTCATAATGCCCCGTACTACATGCATCATGGGAGTACCAAGATGTATCAGAATCTGAAGAAAACTTATTGGTGGTCGGGAATGAAGAGAGACATTGCAGAGTTTGTATCATGTTGTCTGGTTTGTCAGCAGGTCAAGGCAGAGCATCAACACCCAGCTGGACTACTTCAGCCTTTACCTATACCTGAGTGGCCGTGGGAAAACATTGCGATGGATTTTGTAGTAGGGCTATCGAGGACACAAAAAGGCTAGGATGCAATTTGGGTTATAGTGGACCGATTGTCTAAGTCTGCTCATTTTCTACTGATTCGAGTTACGTGGGGACCAGAGAGACTAGCAGAACTGTATGTGGAGCAGATTGTGCGGTTACATGGAGTTCCGGCATTGATTGTATCAGATAGAGATGCCAGATTTACTTCTCATTTTTGGCAGGGTTTCCAGAAGTCTTTGGGTTCGAAGATTACTATGAGTACAGCATTTCACCCTCAGACTGACGGGCAGTCAGAGCGGACTATTCAGACATTGGAGGACCTACTGAGATCTTGTGTATTGACTTCTGCTGGAGGATGGGATGGTCATTTACATCTGGTAGAGTTTGCGTACAACAACAGCTTTCAGGTGAGTATCGGTATGCCTCCATTTGAAGCATTGTATGGGAGGAGGTGCAGGACTCCTGTTTGTTGGGGCGACATTGGTGATAGGCAGATTCATGGTTCAGACCTGGTAGATATGACATCTGAGAGGATCAAACTTATCCGAGCTAGATTGTTGGAGGTGCAGAGTCGACAGAAGAGTTATGCTGACAAAAGAAGAAAGGACATTGAGTTCCAAGTGGGGGATAAAGTCTTTTTGAGAGTCTCCCATTGGAAGGGAGTATTGAGATTTGGCAGGAAATGGAAGTTAACACCGCGCTTTATTGGCCCTTACGAGATATTGGAGAGAGTGGGCAAGGTGGCATATCGTTTGACATTACCACCAGAGTTAGAAAGGATTCACAATGTGTTTCATGTGTCAGTGCTGAAGAAGTACGTACCAGATCCTACTCACATCCTGAAAAGCCAACCGGTCGAATTGAGGGAGAACTTATGAAGAAAAGCCAGTAAAGATTGTAGAACGGAAAGTCCAAGATTTTAGATCCAGAAAGATCCCCATTGTTAAGGTCTTGTGAACTAATCATCACATACAAGAGGCGACATGGGAGGTGGAACAGGACATGAAGGAGAAACATCCAGAGCTGTTCGAGGATTGAGAAATTTCGAGGACGAAATTTTTGTAAGGTGAGTAGATTGTGATAACCATTATTTTAATTTTAGTGAGTCATTATCCATTATTCCTACGCCAACACCACTCACCACTTTCATGCCAACTTTCCATATTGCAAGCTTTACCTAACCCACTAATAACCTACTTGACTTATTCTATATAATCAAACTCTAATTACTTTGTGTGGTGGATTGAGGAATTATAGAAGTGAGTGAGCAGAGAGTTCAGGGGTGGAGAGAGATCTTTGAAGGCAAACCAGTGAATAACTTCAGTGAGAAGCAGAATCATAAAGAGAGAAAGTTCAGAAGAGAGAGAGAGGGTGGGCAGGAGAGAGAAATAGAGGTTTCGTCATCGTCCGATCATCGTTTCCGGCAAGTGACCACTCCAGGAGAATCCACTCGCCGAGACGAAGCCGACGCCGCCGATCCGATGGCCTGAATCCTCCGCACGCGCCCTCACGCGCTCCCACGCGCCGCCTCTCCGCGCTTCATGCACCGCCGTGCGTGATCGACACCTCCCAGACCAGAATCTTCGCCTCGTCGAGATACGTGGGTTAGACACCTCATTTGCCTAATTCGGACCTTCGGTTGTCATGAAACGAGCCTAGAACGAGAGTTAATGGTGTTCGATCGTTCGTCAGTGATCGTCGAGAATCAGCCATTTCCACCACTGCCGTTATGATCCTAGTGACGTGTATTGTCTGTGGACCACCTCGTTCTGAATTTTAAATTCATTGGAGCTCGGTACGTTATACTTTACAGTTTTAGGGTTGTATTTGTAAGATTTTGAAAGTTTTGGACTTATTCGTATTTTGGCATGTTTAGGGACCTAGATGAGTGAATTCTGATTTTTAGTGAGTAATATGAGATAATTTGAAGTTTTAGGACTAAATTGATAATATTGGAGAGTACTGGGGTTAAATTGAAAATTTAGAAAGTTTAGGGGTAAAATCATAATTTTTGTAAAATATAGGGATTTGATTGTAATTTTACACTTCTTCCAGATTTTAGCGAGAACATATAGATATAGAGGGTTTTGCGTGGATTGAGGTAAGTACAAAGCATGATGATTCTCTTAACATAAATGTTTGTTGATTGATGTTTGCTATGTGAGTTATGTAATATAATATAAATATATTTTTATATTTATATATGTAATGTTGGAAAATTGACTGAGTAATTGATAGCATGAGAACGTAAATTGTGAATATAACTTTTGAGTATAAATTGTATGCTTGTAATATGAGTCGAAGTATCTGAGTATTGTGTGACTTTGAGATGAGTTGATGGATGACATGCGATGAGATGTACTGTATTGGATGATGTATGAGATGGTTGTTGTGCTTCCGGATTTAGTATGATAATGGTCGGATATGTGAGATTATGCGAGATTAGTAGAGGCGTGTGGTTCAATCCCCCTCTTGCACATTTATGCGAGATTATGTGGTGGGAAACCTTGGGGTAAGAGAGAGACTCTCCCAATGGTTTCAATCTATTATTATACCGAATTCGGATAGCAAACCTTGTTTGATTGAGATTGTGTTATTGTGAGTATATTATGTCTGAGTTAACTGTTATATATATATTAACTGTTTATTTTCATATATTCACTATCATATATATATTTTGTTGGTGAGATCATGTTGAGTGTATGAGTGTTTTTACTTACTGAGCTCTTTAAGCTCACCCCCCATTTCCCAAACATCCCAGGTAGTTCGCCAGCGCAACTGTAGCAGTATCAGTACCAGGGTTTGACTTGTTTGCCACAGCCGTAAGTCGGGTTGGTCCAGACATTTCTTTTGGATTTGATATAGGACATTTAGAATGACTTTCATGTCTTCAGACTTTTATTGTGGTGTAAACACTTATTGGGATTGTATTTTATGAGATATTATATTTCTTGTGAACTTTTGGTTCTATTGCATGACATATAGGTGCTCGAGCTGAAGTGATTTGCGGACCCCTTTCTAGGGTTGGGCCCGCTCTAGGGAGGGGGTCGTGACAAATTTTGGTATCAGAGCGTAGGTTATAGATTCTGTAGACACCTTGCATGAGATGAGAGTATTAAATAATAGTTTTGTGTTTGTAGGAAAATGTCTGGACGTGGTTGTGGTACTGATACTCAACGTGGGAGAGGGAGAGCTCGACGATACGTTAGAGTGTCGGAGCTTAATATTGAGAGACCTCAGACTCAGCCTGTAGATCCTGAACCGTATGTAGCTTCATCTGTTGTCCCGCCGATTTTTGAGGTTGGTGAAGGTTCTCGACGCATACCTCCAGTAGTTTCGACAGTTGCCCCCACCGTTATTCCTGCAGCTACACCTGACCCGGCTCTTCCAGCTGCACCTGATATGACTCATGCCATTCCTTCAGTTCCCCCAACTGCCACTGATCTAGAAGATGTTTTGGGGAGGTTTATTGATGTTGTTTGTGACTAATGTACCTTTGAGTAGCAGTGGTAGTACGAGCAAGCTGGACCACTTTCTTAATTTAAGGCCTCCTCAGTTTCATGATACAGCTGATCCCCTTGCTGCTGAGAAATGGAAGATCGATATTGAACATATTTTCAGTGTGTTAGATTTAGCAGATCAAGAGAAGGTTAAGTTTGCTGCTTTTATGATTAGAGGTGAGGCGGAGACCTGGTGGAAGCACACTGAGACTGTACTGACAAACAGACTGAAAGCACCAGATTATTTTAGAGCTGATGGACTTAGTAGACCACAATATATCACCTGGGATATGTTCGAGGAAGCCTTCAATGAGAAGTATTTCCCTTATGCTTATCGTAGTGAGCAGCGTCGTCGGTTTGAGCATATGGTCCAGGGACCTTCAGAGACAATAATGGAGTATGAGAGGAGAATGATTTCCTTATCCCGGTATTACCCAGAGTTAATTCGGTGAGAAGAAGACAAATGTGAGAAGTTCAAGGGCGGGCTGAGACAAGAGATTAGGTCACAAATCTCGATTTTCGGGAAGCTGCCATATACAGTACTAGTTGACAGAGCTATGATTGAAGAGAGTGACATCAGAGTCTAGAGGGAAAACAGAGCAGCCTTCCGAGACAGTAGGAAGAGGGGGCGAGATGAGTTTTCTGATGGGAGACAGGGCAGACCTAATAGTAGATAGTATTCTCCGCAGCTGAGATATAGTGGGGTACCACCTAGAGGCACACAGAGTGCACCTCCTAGAGGACAGTTCCGTGGGGGTCAGACTGAGCAGGTCTTTAATAGAGGCACAATACCATCGGTTGATTAGAGTGCAGTGAGTGTAGCATCTCGACCGACTGGTACACGTCGATGCTATACTTATGGTCAGAAGGGGCATATCAGCACATAATGCAACAGGGCAAAGAGATGTTACAAATGTCAGCAGATTGGACATTTAGCCAGAGATTTTTCCACCGGTGTTGGATCTCGAGGAATTAAGCAACCAGCAGGAGAAACAGTAACAACAGGAGGTGGTAGAGCAACCAGTTCTTGTAGTAGTTGTGGACGAGGCTCGGGTTTTCCACAAGGCAGAGGCAGAGGAACTCCGAGTGGAGCATATGATGGTAGAGGACAAACATCTCAGACATATACAGCACCTGATGCTGACAGAGGACGATTTTTCGCCATGACGAAGCAGGAGGTACATGATGGTGGTGATTATGTATCTGGTATAGTTCGAGTATCAGGTACACTTGTCCGAGCTCTTTTTGATGCGGGTTCCACACATTCTTTTATTGCCACTGCTTGTATTCCTTATTTGGGTAGTGTAGCGAAATCCAACATGATTCCTTTGATTGTGAGTCTTCCTTCAGGAAAGGGCATCAGGATAGATACAGTATTCAGAGGATTGAATGTGGAGATTGACGGGAGACAACTCCCAATGTACTTTATCCGTTAGAGATGAAGGATTTCGGTCTGATTTTGGGAATGGATTGGCTGACAGCTCATGGAGCTATTATCGATTGTAGCGGCAAGAAAGTGAGGTTTAAGTCAGGTGACGGGGAATTTAAGGTATTCAGTGATCATAGTCGAGTTGTGGCACCTATCATTTATGCTATGTCGGCTTGTAGAATGATCAGACAGGGGTGTAAAGCCTTTTTAGCAAGTATTGGTACCGTGGAGGAATGTGGATCTACGTAGATAGCAGATATTCCAGTTGTGAGGGAGTACTATGACGTGTTTCCAGATGATCTACCAGGATTGCCTCCACAGAGAGATTTGGAGTTCACTATAGATCTGATGTCTGGCACTGTCCCTATTTCGATAACTCCATATCATTTGGCCCCAGCAGAAATGAATGAGCTGAAGGAACAGTTGCAAGAGCTGTTAGATCGAGGATTTATTCGGCCCAGTGTTTCACCTTGGGGAGCACCAATATTGTTTGTGAAAAAGAAGGATGGGACCTTAAGATTGTGTTTCGATTATCGTCAACTCAATAATGTAACTGTTAAGAACCGGTACCCGTTGCCTCGTATCGACGATTTGTTTGATCAACTTCAGGGAGCCTCAGTGTTTTCAGAAATCGATCTTCGATCGGGATATCATCAGATGAGGATTCGAGATGCGGATATTTTGAAGAGTGCATTCCGCACTAGACAGATACAGACACTATGAGTTCTTAGTGATGCCATTCGGACTTACTAATGCACCAGCAGCGTTCATGGGTTTGATGAATAGAGTGTTCCAGCCATACTTGGATAAGTTCGTTGTGGTGTTCATTGATGACATCCTTATATATTCGTCCTCTCGGTTCGATCACGAGCAGCACCTTCGATTATTATTGGATACTTTGAGGAGATAGCAGTTGTATGCCAAGTTCTCTAAATGTGAGTTTTGGCTAGACAGAGTGGTATTTTTGGGCCACATCATCACATGAGAGGGTATCTGTGTAGATCTGCAGAAGTCCGAAGCTTCTTGGGGTTAGCGGGCTACTATCGTCGCTTTATTTTCAAGATTTCTCTATTATTGCTACTCCAATGACTCAGTTAACGAGAAAGGAAGTACCATTTGTGTGGACTGACGATTGTGAGAGGAGCTTCCAGATTTTGAAGGAAAAATTGACTACTGTACCGGTACTCACTCTACCGTCTGGACTTGATGGATATGTGGTTTTTACGGATGCATCACATCAGGGATTAGGTTGCGTGCTAATGCAGCATGGAAGAGTGATTGCGTATACTTCGAGACAGTTGAAGATTCATGAGAAGAATTATCCCACCCATGATCTGGAGTTGGCAGCGATTGTTCATGCTCTTAAGATTTGGAGGCATTATCTATATGTTGCCAAGTGTGAGATTTATACCGACCACAAGAGCCTCAAATATCTTTCCACTCAGAGATAGCTGAATTTGAGGCAGAGACGTTGGATGTAGTTCCTCAGTGACTATGATTGTACTATTAATTACCATCCGGGGAAGGCCAACGTAGTTGCTGACGCACTCAGTAGGAAGAACGTAGGTAAACTGCATGATCTGAGAGCTAAACAGAAGATGTTTGAGGAGATGGCGACATTACGTTTAACCTTTGAGGTATCTGACAGAGGAGGACTTCTTGCACATATGATAGTTCGACCTACATTGCTAGATAGACTCAAAATAGCACAAGACGAGGATGAACGATGCAAGAAATTGAAAGCAGATGCTGCGGATGGGGATGATACTACTTTCAGATTGAGTTCAGATGATGTATTAATTTTTATTGACAGAGTTGTGGTACCATCTACTGAAGCTCTTAAGCAGGAAATTTTGGATGAAGCTCCAATGTCTCGTACTACATCCATTCTGGGAGTACTAAGATGTATCAGAATCTGAAGAAAACTTATTGGTGGTCAGGAATGAAGAGAGATTGCAAAGTTTGTATCCCGTTGTCTGGTTTGTCAGCAGGTCAAGGCAGAACATCAACACCCAGCTGGACTACTTCAGCCTCTACCTATACCTTAGTGGCCGTGGGAAAACATTGCGATGGATTTTGTAGTAGGGCTACCGAGGACATAAAAAAGCTACGATGCAATTTGGGTTATAGTGGACCAATTGTCTAAGTCTGCTCATTTTCTACCGATTTGAGTTACGTGGGGACCAGAGAGACTAGCAAAACTGTATGTGGAGCAGATTGTGCGGTTACATGGATTTCCGGCATCGATTGTATCAGATAGAGATGCTGGATTTACTTCTCGTTTTTGGCAGGGTTTCCAGAAGTCTATGGGGTCGAAGATTACTATGAGCACAGCATTTCACCCTCAGACTGACGGGCAGTCAGAGCGGGCTATTCAGACATTGGAGGACCTACTGAGATCTTGTGTATTGAGATTTGGTAGGAAATGGAAGTTAACACTGTGCTTTTTTGGCCTTTTCGAGATATTGGAGAGAGTGGGTAATGTGGCATATCGTTTGACATTACCACTAGGGTTAGAAAGGATTCACAATGTGTTTCATGTGTCAGTGCTGAAGAAGTACGTACCAGATCCTACTCACATCCTGAAAAGCCAACTGGTTGAATTGAGGGAGAATTTGACTTTTGAAGAAAAGCTAGTAAAGATTGTAGAACGGAAAGTCCAAAAGTTGAGATCCAGACAGATCCCCCTTGTTAAGGTCTTGTGGACTAATCATCACATACAAGAGGCGACTTGGGAGGTGGAACAGGACATGAAGGAGAAACATCCAGAGCTGTTCGAGGATTGAGAAATTTCGAGGACGAAATTTTTGTAAGGTGAGTAGATTGTGATAACCATTATTTTAATTTTAGTGAGTCATTATCCATTATTCCTACGCCAACACCACTCACCACTTTCATGCCAACTTTCCATATTGCAAGCTTTACCTAACCCACTAATAACCTACTTGACTTATTCTATATAATCAAACTCTAATTACTTTGTGTGGTGGATTGAGGAATTATAGAAGTGAGTGAGCAGAGAGTTCAGGGGTGGAGAGAGATCTTTGAAGGAAAACCAGTGAATAACTTCAGTGAGAAAGTTCAGAAGAGAGAGAGAAGGTGGACATGAGAAGGAAATAGAGGTTTCATCATCGTCCGATCATCATTTTCGGAAAGTGACCACTCTAGGAGAATCCCCTCGCCGAGATGAAGCCGACGTCGTCGGTTCGATCACCTGAATCATCCGCACGCGCCCTCACCCGCTCCCACGCGCCGCCTCTCCACCGTTTCACGCGCCTCACACGCCGCCGTGCGTGATCGACACCTCTCGGACCAGAATCTTCACCTCATCGAGATACGTGGGTTAGACACCTCATTTGCCCAATTCGGACCTTCGGTTGTCATAAAACGAGCCTAGAACGAGAGTTAACGGTGTTCGATCGTTCGTCGGTGATCCTCGAGAATCATCCATTTCCACCGCTGCCGTTGTGATCCTATTAACTGTTTATTTTCATATATTCACTATCATATATATATTTTGTTGGTGAGGTCATGTTGAGTGTTGAGTGTTTCTACTTACTGAGCTCTTTAAGCTCACCCCAATTTCCCAAACATCCCAGGTAGTTCGCCAGCGCAACTGTAGCAGTATCAGTACTAGGGTTTGACTTGTTTGCCATAGCCGTCAGTCGGGTTGGTCTAGACATTTCTTTTGGATTTGAGATAGGACATTTAGAATGACTTTCATGTCTTCAGACTTTTATTGTGGTGTAAACACTTATTGGGATTGTATTTTATGAGATATTATATTTCTTGTGAACTTTTGGTTCTATTGCATGACATATAGGTGCTCGAGCTGAAGTGATTTGCAGACCCCTTTCCAGGGTTGGGCCCGCTCTAGGGAGGGGGTCGTGACATACATTTTGTTCTCTTAGGCTGTAATCTTCTGGGCAAAGTAGTGCATGAAGGTGCAGAAGCAGGCAGCAGTGAAGCAAGCACGTGAAGAGCCATTAATTCTGAGAGCTTAATTTATCGCCTGTATACGAGCAACAGAAATAAAAGAAATTTTAACTAGTTTTTGCTTGAGATTGCGGTCTTCACTCGCCTGTCTACGAGCTTAATTTATCGTGCGCTGAAGGAAGAAGACGATACGCATGGCAGACACGTCAGCGCCACGTCAGACCTAGTCAGCGCACAGTCAGCGCCACGTCAGCGAGCTTGCCACGTCAACCGCCACATGTCCGCCACGTCAGCAAAGCCGGTCCCACTTGCCACGTCAGCACTGCCCTGTCAGCAGACTGGTAAATTCATTTACCCACCTGAAGTTTTGAAATTTACAGTTTACCCCAGAACTTTTAGGAATTTACAAATCAGCCCCTGTGTCGGATTTAGACCAACGAAGTGTCTATTCCACCATTTTCGACCTTTCCGGACACAACAGTGATCTTGGATTTGTGAAATTCAACCCCAATTTTAATCTATTGTCATTTTTAAACTTTAAAAACTTAAAATAGAAATGAAAGATTTTCATTCTGGTGCAATGATTAAACTGGCTGCAACTAATTACTCCCTCTAGAGACCTCGGATGATAGATTTTTTACATTGTAAAGATCTGTTTGATGTCATCGAGTTGAAGGGAGAGAAACCAGAGTCTGTTAAGGAGTATGACTGTAATAAACTCAACAACAGAACTTTGGGTCAGATTAGGCAGTGGATCGGTCACAGTGTCTTCCACTACGTAGCACATGACACAGATGCTTATGAAATGTGGAGGAAATTGGAAGACATGTTCTAGGCCAAAACAGCTCGGAATAAGGCCTTAATCATGAGGCGTTTGGTGAACCTGAAGCTACGGAGTGGAACTTCCGTTCCAGAACACACCAACGAGTTCCAAAGCCTGGTGAACCAGTTGTCTGCAGTAGACATGCAACTGGCAAACGAAGTTCAAGCCCTCTTGCTACTCAGTTCT
>SKCR01009497.1:0-23555 GCA_019454045.1 Zanthoxylum bungeanum
GACATCCAAGTCCTAAACATATTGCGTATGCCAATGTTCTAATACATTTTCTAACCATATCCTCCGAATCATCTAGGCCTTGGCTTTTGCACAACAAACCTAATGATTCCAGTTAAGCGGGACCCATTGACAAGGATAGTTTCGTAATCAATGTCGTTGGACAAGAAGTGATCTTGACTTTGGCCAACAAATCACAACTTGGACAAGACACCGATGTGGAACAAAACTCTCATGATTCAAGTACATCCTAACTGACAAGGTCTTGACTTTGGCCAACAAACCAATGCCAATCGGATCTTGAACACTATCATTCAATGGAAGGATAATCGCTTAATATAGATTGAGGGATTTTTGCGTAATTGGCAACCAATTTATTATCTTTGTTAGGTCTCATCAACATACACCCTTAAGCATGCTTCTAAAACATCATAAAGCGCGTAAAGTAAATTAATAGTGAATACGGATGGATATAAAACAAACTTGTTCTAGAACAAATCACTCCCTTTCCTCTCCCCGCTAGCACTATTCTACTACTACCCAATTACATAATACAATAAGAGAAACCTCATTTGCATTGAGGGGAATTAGGTGAGAAAGAGAATACAAAGAGATAAAAGAGATAAGGCTGGACACGCAGGTCCAATTTATAAATTCTAAATTTCAATAATTTCTAAAATTATACCCTTTCCCTTCTAATATCCATCCGATATACACTATTCATTCATCACATACATATTATTCAAACAAGACATGCTTTTACAACCAATCTAATCCATTAATTAGTCTTTGTTTAAATGATCATCCAATTCAAACAACGGTTTTGATTTAGCGCGAGTCCAACTCGTTTGAGAATAAGTACATAAGGTACGAATTTACGAATTATATCGAACTACGTATTAAATCTAATTTAATTCGTATTCAATACTAATTCAATTATTTAATTCCAAATTAATGTTTACAGTTTTAATGTGCTTTAAAGACTTAGATTCTAAATCTAATCTAATTGGGTCTCAAAGCCCAACTAACATCCAATGTTTGTTTAATTAAAGTCCGATGGGCTTTCAATGATTTATTAGGATTGGGCTTTGGTCAATGTGGGTCCCCAATTACCAAGCCCAAATAAGGAATCACCCTTAAATGTGATCTCACAGATCAATTAGAACACTAAAGTGTTTCATTATATAAAGATGATGTTAAGATAAACACATTAGATGTGAAAAACAGTATTTATAATTTGAATATAATTAAAATCTCAAACATATAAAATGACAAATATATAGCTCAAATTGATTTGATCAATAGAGACTTATTTGTGGCATTGTCTTCTGTAGACACAATTAAACAAGACTCGTATGTTGGTTACTAAAATTAGTCCAAGGAAAGATTAAGCTTATGAAATATAACAAAATGAATATATAATAAACTTGAACATGGCGGAATCATACTTACAAAGCTTTTGTGATGAAAATATGAACAAAGGTTGAAGCTCCAAGATCCTTGAAGTTTCGGCCAAGAGGAGAAAGAGTTTTGAAAGCTCCAAGCTTTGTGTATTCCAAGCTCCAAGGTGGTTTCCCTATCACCTCCTTTGATTCCTTGCTTGTGGTAGCAAAAATGGAGAATGAGAAAACAATTTTCTGCCTTGTTGGTGCAGCTCACGGCGTGAGCAAGAGAGGAAGAGAGGAGAGTGTTTCACTTTTGATTTTCTTTCCTTTGCATGCCAAAAAACGTGAATGACCAAGGAAAATGAAAAGTGAAGTGATATCTAATACCAAAAGAATTTTTAATGCAAAAAATCCTTCCAAAACCGTGCATGGCTTTCCCTCCAAAATGAATCCATCATTTGCTATCATTACCATACTTTGAGATTAGAGACAATGCATCATCCCTTAAAGGTGACTAGATACATTCACTATCTATTCGTATTAAGAGTAATGAGATATCGCGATGTGATTTGCGGGATATCACTCGATTCAAAATACGAATGGTCCGCAAGCACTTTCGGGCTCGGTTTCGTTAATTCCAAATTAACGAATTTCCGTCGCGACGTGAATTAAATAATTACGCCTTGTGAAATTACTATTCAGTTCGCTAATGAATTAATTCTAAATTAATTCGTTTGGCCCGAATTAAATCCGATTTTAATTCCGCGTCGAAATCTAATTTCGTTTATAATAATATATCGAATATATTATTTTATAGATTAATTCCAAATTATCGATCTCTTCTCTCTCTCCTAATAAGGCATTTTATCCAAGATAAAGTTTCTCCTTTATTAATCCAAGATTAATAAAGTTCGAATCAACATCATAGGTGAATCTTCAGGAAGCGCCCAAGAGATCTCCGGATATGTTGGCAGTAAAATACGTGTTGGTTATTTCTAAGGTCCCAAGATCAAACAAGACATGAAATAATGCGTGAATACATCAACGGAGGTAGCGGAATACTCACATTGATCGGTTGAGTCGATTTGGAGACGAATGAAGGCCAAAAACGCACTGCCCTTCACGCCAAACTGCAACAGTCCACTGTCCCCCTGCAAAACAGAATTTCGGGTCTCAAAACGAAGCTCCAAACTCCGTCGGATGAGTCCCGCCTCATGGGTGAACCTCCCTACCACCTTCGCAAGACTTGTAAGTGTGCTAGCACTTGAATTTTCACCATGAAAACCCACTCTAGCTTCCCTATTGCTCACGCCATTTCTGGTTCCAAACCAGTCCACATTTCAAGCTTTGGGCGTGAGAGAAGAGAGAAAATGAGAGAGAAGAAGTTTTTTGTGTAAGTAAAATGATTTACCAAAAATCAATTTATATTTATGCCATAATATTTATTAAATAATAATAAAATTATGACACAAAACATGCAATGCTTAGAGTGTCAAACACTCAAACTCCATGCAATAATATTGAGTGCATTGTACACTATCTACATGCAATAACATTGAGTGCATTGTACACTATCTACATGCAATGCATTAGAATGACATGTGTCATGTGGGCCCCACACGTTCCAAATGAAAGTGGGCCCACGTGCACTCACGCGTTCGGGTTCGATATTTCCGAAATACCGAGCTTACGTCGCGACGTTAATTAAATCGAATAATTTGCGGCTAGCGAAATTATTATTTACGTCGCTAACGAATTAATTCTAAATTAACTCGTTTGCCCGAATTAAAATCTAATTTTAATTCCGCGGTCGAAATCTAATTTCGTTTATATATCGAATATATTAATTCATCGATTAATTCCAAATTAATCGTTCTCTCTCTCTTAGACGACATTTTATCCCGGATAAAATATCTCGTTATTAATCCTAGATTAATTTTCTCTCTCTCTTTCTTCTTTATAATCCCAGATTATTCAAGAGTGCGAGTTGTGCGTCATCGGTGGATTATCGGGAAGCGACCCATGAGATCCCCGGATAATCTGGCAGTAAATACGGTCGTCGGAGTATCCGAATCACGTACGTACCAAGTACTACGTTCTACCGATTTACGAGACAAGGGTCGACTCCTAGCAAAGCAAAAGTCTCCCAGTTCTCCGGACATATTCATCAAAGAATATCAAAGATTTGTATCAGCGTAGTATACAATTGTTTGTGCATATCGGCCCAGTATCGGATAGTCACGTGCTAGGGCTGGGGCTGGATAAGTGTCTGTCGTCCGAAACACATATCGGATGTCTGGTAACTAGTCTCTATAATCGGATATTCATGACCTGGTCATATATCACGATTGGATGCGCATCACTAAGAGCACTAATACCGTATCCTGCGTGACATCATCTCCACTATGACTGGAGTGACACTTCCGTCTTGACATCACATCCAATACACTACGATTCCTGATAAACCCAGAAGAGGTGAACACAGAACCAGTTAAGATCCCCCACCACCCACCACCAAAACCAAGTTTACCGATTGTCGTAAGTATTAGCGATGCAAGTCTCAGGTTAAGACTATACACACCTACCTTGATTTCGTCCTCCATAGACACCTAGTCATAATACCAATGGGATTCCGAAGGGTCTATCCAGAGCGAAGCTGTTTCCCGTACCATCGGTGAAACACGACCTCCTATCGCACTTGCACAAGTATCCAATACTTATATATATGAGAACTATGCCGTTGTGCCCTCACAACGCGCACAAGTGCAATACTAGCCTATTCCGCATTATCGATGTCCATCTCGATAATACTACGGCTAGGGATATTTAATGATTAATCCTTCGTGGACTGATACTGTCTCATATCATCTCAATCCAGGAACTAATCATAGGGACCTCTCTTCATTTATATATCTATGGTGATCTAATCACAAATGACGAGAGTGCAATTTCCTTGTTACATAGTTAATTTGCTACAGCAACACAATGATCTGTGCAAATAGTGACGCTATGGGTCATATTATCCAACAATCTCCCACTTGGCACATAGCCAGTCACTCAAGTGTCCTACACACCCGACTATGTACGGTTTCGCTCAAATCGCTCAATTGCACGTGAATAGTGAATTCACTAGGCGTAATCATTTAATTACGACGCGACTGAAAAAATCGCTAGGAGGAATTAGCGAACCCGGCCCTCTTGTGATTGCGAACGCATCGCAGCTCACCCGAGTGTGTTGCGATGCCGCATTAACGATTTTCGCGACCGCGGCCACGCAAAGGTCACATCAAGCGTCAAATCATTCGTCACATCAAGCGTCAAATAAATGTCACTTTTGAGTGTGTTGATTGATTATGTGATTGATTGAATTAAGACTTACATCACTTTATTAAAGTGACTGAATAGTTGATGTAAGTATGTGTAATAGTGATTGAGGGAAAAGCATTTACTTTTGGTTTTTATTTTTCAATTAGTAATTGTTTTTAGTATATTTTTCATTTGGAAAATATATAACGAAAGCATTTTTGAAAATGCTTTAAAACTAATAACAATTTTTTCCTCATCATTTTTCTCTCTTTCAAACTCCCGCCCAAGGGCAGTAAGCTCACTGTTTTTGAAGCCAAAATGGCGTGAGCAAACTGGGAAGCAAGAGTGAGTTTTTGTGGCAAAAACATCAAGTGCTAGCACACTTACGGAACATGCGAAGTGGTAGGGAGGTTCACCCATGAGCCGGGATCCGTTTGACGCAATCTTGGAGCTCATTTTTCTCAGCTCAATCTGAAAATTTTTGGAGCAGTGGCTGCTCACTGCCTTGGCCGAAATTGAAGGTGAAATAATTTTATTGCCTCTCAAATCGTCTCAACCAATCGATGTGAGGCATGTCCTCTATGTTCCGCTACTCCCCATACCGAATTTGTATGTATTCACACATTGTTTTTCATTGCTTGTTTGATCTTGGGACCCTAGAAAACCTAACATAGTATACTTAGGTATATTGCGTATTTCAGTCCAGTATCGGATGATCACATCAAGGACTGGGGCTGGTACAGTGTCTGCCCTGTACGAAGCTATATCGGATAACAAGCAACTAGTCTCTTTAATATCGGATAATCATGACCAAGTCAATATTATCCCGACGGTTGAAACCTTATATAGAGAACGAGTTCTTATCCCTGCGCGATCATCAACTCCATATGACTGGAGTGACACTTCCGTCTTGACAAATCACATCAACACACTCGATTCTCAATATACTCAGCAATCGGGCATACAAGAACTGTTACAAGCCCTGGACGACCTCAACCAAAGTATATTGAATGTCGTATGCAATAGCGGTGCAATTCTCAGTTAAGACCAATCACCTACCCTATTGATGGTTTCGGGGACTTCCATAGAGCGAATCTGTTTCCTTTCCCGTACCATCGTGAAACACAACCTCATTTACCTTGCATGAGTACCTATACCCCAAATAATGAGAACTATGCTTTGTGTCTCACAACAACGCACAAGTGTAATACTATCTTTTAACGCATTCATTTTTTGAAAAATGGGGGGTTTCCCCAATCTCGATATGCTCAGAAAAAAAAAAAATGACTATGGATGTTTAATGATTTTATCCTTCGTGGACGGATACTGTGTCCAATATCATTCTGTTGGACAAATGACCCATAGCGTCACTATTTGCACAGATCATTGTGTTGTTGTAGCAAATTAACTATGTAACAAGGAAATTGCACTCTCGTCATTTGTGATTAGATCACCATAGATATATAAATGAAGAGAGGTCCCTATGATTAGTTCCTGGATTGAGATGATATGAGACAGTATCAGTCCACGAAGGATTAATCATTAAATATCCCTAGCCGTAGTATTATCGAGACTGGACATCGATAATGCGGAATAGGCTAGTATTGCACTTGTGCGCGTTGTGAGGGCACAACGGCATAGTTCTCATATATATAAGTATTGGATACTTATGCAAGTGCGATAGGAGGTCGTGTTTCACCGATGGTACGGGAAACAGCTTCGCTCTGGATAGACCCTTCGGAATCCCATTGGTATTATGACTAGGTGTCTATGGGAGGCCGAAATCAAGGTAGGTGTGTATAGTCTTAACCTGAGACTTACATCGCTAATACTTACGACAATCGGTAAACTTTGGTTTTGGTGGTTGGGGGATCTTAACTGGTTCTGTGTTCACCACTTCTGGGTTTATCAGAGAGTCGTAGTGTATTGGATGTGATGTCGAGACGGAAGTATCACTCCAGTCATAATGGAGATGATGTCACGCAGGATACGGTATTAGTGCTCTTTAGTGATGCGCATCCAATCGGGATATTATGACCAGGTCATGAATATCCGATTATAGAGACTAGTTACCAGACATCCGATATGTGTTTCGGACGGGGCAGACACTTATCCAGCCCAGCCCTAGCACGTGACCATCCGATACTGGGCCGATATGCACAATACAATTGTATACTACGCTTGATACAGATCTAGATATTCTTTGATGAATATGTCCGGAGAACCTGGGAAGACTTGGTGCTTTGCTAGGAGTCGACCTTGTCTCGTAAATCGGTAGAACGTAGTACTTGGTACGTACGTGATTCGGATACTCCGACGACCGTATTTACTGCCAGATTATCCGGGATCTCATGGGTCGCTTCCCGATAATCCACCGATGACGCACAACTTGCACTCTTGAATAATCTGGGATTATAATAGAAGAGAGAGAAAATTAATCTAGGATTAATAACGGAGATATTTTATATCCGGGATAAAATATCGTCTAAAGAGAGAGAACGATTAATTTGGAATTAATCGATGAATTAATATATTCGATATATAAACGAAATTAGATTTCGACGCGGAATTAAAATTAGATTTTAATTCGGGCAAACGAGTTATTTGGAATTAATTCGTTAGCGACGTAAATAATATTTCGCCAGGCGTATTATTTATTTAAATTCGATTGAATTAACGTCGCGACGTAAGCTCGGTATTTCGGAAATATCGAACCCGAACGCGTGAGTGCACGTGGGCCCACTTTCATTGGGAAACGTGTGGGGCCCACATGACACATGTCAAGATATGCATTAACTTTGACACATGTCATATTATGCTTATTTGACACTCTAATGCTTTGCATGGAGATTGTGTACAATGCACTCAATGGTATTGCATGGAAATGAAGTGTTTGACACTCTAAGCCTTTGCATGAATTTGTGTCATAAGTTTATTATTAATTTAATAAATTATGGCATAAATATAAATTGATTTTTGGTAAATCATTTTAATTAACAAACCATTACACAACACAAACTTCTTCTCTCTCAAATTCTCTCTTCTCTCTCACGGCACGGCAATGGTGGCCTTTCTTCACTGGTTTTGAACCAGTTTGGGCGTGAGTTAAAGGGAAGCAAGAGTGGTTTCTCATGGTGAGAAATCAAGTGCTAGCACACTACAAGTCTTGCGAAGGTGGTAGGGAGGTTCCCCCATGAGACGGGATCCATCCGACGAAGATTGGAGCTCCGTTTCTTCACTCAATTTTCTGTTTTTGTAGGCAGTGGACTGCATGCAGTAGGCTTACAAGGCAGTGCGTTTTTGGGCTTGAATCGTCTCCAAATCGACTCTAACCGATCAATGTGAGTATTCCGCTACCTCCGTTGATGTGTTCACACATATTTCATGTCTTGTTTGATCTTGGGACCTTATAGAAACCCAACAATGGCATCATGAGCTAAAGTTGCAAGCATGAAATTTGTAGGGCTTAAAATTTGGGTAAATGTTTGTTGAGCATGATTTGAATGAATTGTTTGTTTGAGTATGCTTATAACATGTTTAAATTCATTTTGGTTGGACTAATTTGATGAAAATAGATTTGGAATTATTTTTCCCCAAACTTGTCACCTTGGCCGAATGTATATTGATTTTGAATCATTGGAATTTTGTTGATTTTGATTCATTGGATGAGTTAAAATCATGTAGGATGATGTTAATTTAATGTCAATTGGATTGTACTTTGAATTGAACATAAACCCTAAATTCCATACCTTGGCCGAATGTGAAATGCCCTAAATGTCTTGGTATATTTTGATTTTATGAACATTGGATGTGTATGAAATCATTCGGGAAGTTAATACGTTGTCGATTGTGTAATTAATCGGATTGAATTCAAATCGGACAAAATAACCTTCCTTGGCCGAGACTTAGCAAGCATGTTTATGGGTTTGATTTTTCATTATGTGTGTTTGACATGTGATAATGAATTAAGCATGATTAATTGGACTAATTTGGTGCTTCGGAAATATCGATTTAGGTCATTAATCATCGTAATGCACTTTTGGTAATTAAATTGTGAAAATTGGATTTTTGGATTTAATTAATTGGGCCTAATTTTGGAAATTAGAATTTAAGTTGTAATTGGGCCTATTGGGCTTGATTTATCAAGTTTGGTTTAGGCCAAGTGGATTGGATCCAATTGGGCCCAAAACCTTAACCATAAAGCCCAATTGCGACTAATGAACCTTTAAAGTTTAATTGGGCCTAATGGGCCGAAATTGATTTCTAAGGCATTTTGGGTGATCCCACTATTGGGCTTTGGTTGCCGAAGCCCATGCCTAAAGAAATTAATTGAAGCCCATTAGACTTAAATTAAATTGACGTTGGACGTTAATCGGACTTTGAGTCCCGACACGATTGAATTTGGAATTTAAATCGTAAAAGGTTTATTAATATAAAGTGCAATATTCAATTTGGAATTGAATAGTGAATTAGTATTAAATACATGTTAAATTGGATTTAATTATGTAGTTTAATTTAATTCATGAATTCGTACTTTGAGTTATTCGCAAAAACGAGTTTGACTCGAACAAAATCAAATCGTTGTTTGAACATTGGATGATCACTTAATTATCAGATTAATTAATTTGATTAGATTGATTGATAGCATGCTTGTATGTGTGAATACATGGTTGTGTTGAATGAATAACGTATATCGGATGGATATTAGTCGGGTGGGCAATTTTGGAAATTGTTGTAATAAATTTGATTTATTAAATTGGACCTGCGTGTCCAGCCTTATCACCTTCTTTCTCTTTGTATTCTCTTCTCACCTATTCCCCTCTATGTATATGAGGTTTCTTTAGAAGTGTAGTGTAACGGGTAGAAGTAGTACAAGTGCTAGCTTGAGTGAGAAAGAGAGAGATTTGATCTAGGATCAATGTGTAAAGTATCCATCCGCATATCGTTATTTTTTTATTTCATACTCGCTTTATTATGTATTTAGAATGCATGTTTAAGGGTGTATGATGATGAGACCTTAACAAAGATAATTAAAATTGGTAGCCAATTTGCACGCGAAAATCCCTCAACATATATTAAGCAAATATCCTTCCATTGAATGATTCTTGTTCAAGATCCGAAGTTGGCATTGGTTTGTTTTTGACCAAAGTCAAGACCTTTGTCAATCTAGGATGTACTTGAATCATGAGAGTTTTGTTAGATATCGGTGTCTTGTCCAAATCGTGATTTTTATTGGCCAAAGTCAGATCACTTTTTGTCCAATGACATTGATTACGAAACTTTCCTCGTCAATGGGTCCCGCTTAACTGGAATCATTAGGTTTGTTTTGGCCAAAGCCATGGCCTAGATGATTCAGAGGATAGGGTTAGGAAAATATATTGGATATATTGACATATATATTGTATATGTTTCGGACTTGGATGTCCACCTAACCGGATCTAGGAATTGGATGAGATCCAATTGATCTGTGAGATCTACCTAGTTAAATAGCATACAGCTTTTTATTGGCCAAAGTCAGGGTTGTGTGTTATTTAATGGGATCCTAGCCCACTAGGAAACACGGTTTCCCGAGTACTCCACAGAGGGTTAGAGGCTCGACGAAAAATAGTGGGAGGCAAGTATTGAATTTGCAACATTCGTTCGAATACTCGCTAAACACGCTCATTTTATTTTACTCGTCATATTAATCAAAAGTATTAGTTGGACTAATATTTTTATGTTGTTTTTTAAATATATAGTTGGACTATATACATTATTCAAAATATAGTTGAATATATATAATTATTGATATATAGTTGATTTTATAATTGGATTATAGTAATCAATATAATTTGAATTAAAATTATAGTTGATTAAATAATGGATTATTGTAATCATTATTACCAATTATAATTGATTAAATAGTTGGACTATTGAAATCAAGATAGAATTGAAAGGTTGAATATTTAAAATATATAATCCTTGGATTAAATGTTTTAAATGATTTAATTTTCAATTGGGAATTAATAATAGGTTAATTTATTTGATAAAATAACTTATTATGACTAAGCCCATTATTAAGCAAATAGTAGAGCATAAAGTCTTTGGAAGATTTATGTGATGATGACTTTAGTGCTTAATTAATATACTTATAATAAATCTATCTTTAGATTTAAAAGTATTAAAATTGCAATTAATAATTCTTGAAGAATGATTTGACTATTCTAGTGGAGAAAAGTCAAAGTTTGCAATTGGGCATGTAGCACAAGGTGCACATCGTTTCGATATTCTAAACCCAAGGCTTGGCCAAAGGTTTGTGAAATATTGAAAAGGATAATTGACATATCCCAAAGTGACTACCATTTGGATATGGAAGACACGAAGGAATTAAAGAAAGGGCGAGGCTCTAACTTTAAAAAATATTTGTCAAAGTTATGTTCACTACTAGTATTGAAATTGAATTTTAAATACTTAGTGTGGTACATAATACATATATGTATTGACGTTCAGAATCCGCTGTGAGCTGGATACTGGCTTCAAGCCGAGATTTCTTTGCGGATTGGAAACGGGACGAAAGTCGCTGTTTCGACCGTAATACCTAAGTTTGGGAACTACCCTTTGGGCAGGTACCTAAATTAGGAAATGTTATTATGTAACTAGTTTTACTAGAGACATTATCTCTATATCAGTGTTTAATCCAATGCGGATAAACCTTTATATTCTAGAACACTAAAGTGTTTCATTATATAAAGTTGATACTGAGATAAATACATTGGATGTAAATAACATAATTTATATTTTGAATATAAATAAAATCTCAAACATATAAATGACAAATAAATAGCTCAAATTGATTTGATCAATGGAGACTTATTTGTGGCATTGTTGTCTAGGACACAATTAAACAAGACTCGTATATCCGTACTTTTGAGAAGTGGGTACTAGGACTGATTTGACTATTCAAATAAGGTCTACGAATCTAGTTTATTAGGTTAAATACCTAAAATACTATTTACTTGGTAATAGTAAAAGGGCCACCGATCTGTTAGCCCTATTCATGGTGAAGTAAGTGGGCCCATATCTAGCCAGGCTAGATGTGAACGTGAATATTTCGTGACCTTAACGGATTGCAGCATCGCGTTGTGGTTATGTGTTTCTTTTGAAGAACACAGATCGGAAACTTTTGAAGTTTCGACACGAAGTAAATTAACAGATCGGCTATAGTATTATTCCGCCACGGCAAGACCGTAATGGAAAATACTTAAGCAGTAGGTTTCTAATGTACATGAAAGAGTACGGTATTCTTTCATATGAGGACTCCTCCCGAGACACGTCAGTTAGACGGTGTGTTCAAACCAAAAAACGAATTTTTGTTGGACATGATAAGTTTATCACGAGTCGCTCTGAGCTACTATTTCCTTCAACAGGATATGTATTAACAGTGCAAAAACTTATTTGGAATAAGGTTCCATATAAATCTGTTTGACAGATATCATATAGGATATGAACAGGAAAGAAACGTGGTTTCTCATTCCTGATAATTTGGGTATGCCAGGCATAACGTTTGGATGATACCAAACTAAAAGACCCAAATTGGATAAGTGTCAATATAAGTTATCCTAAGGGAAACCTTAAGTATAGTACTTATATATCTCACATGAGAACAATGTAATTGTTGCTCACCATGCGGTTTTTCCTGAGAGGAATACCGATATGCAGTGGTCAGTGGGAGGATAGTGATACTCGATGAAAATCGGAGTAATACTGTTCAAGGCACGAAGTCCTTAATGGAACACAAATAGTTCATCTATGATGAATCTATACCATTAATCTTCAAATACACAAGAAACTAGTAGATCGGATAGAGTCAGAAAACAACCTAGGGTATGGGTTTCTGATCTAACCTCATAAAGATGTCAATCTTATGGAGGTGTACCATCCGACTACGTTTAGAGGAAGTGATACGAGGTATCGACTCCCTGTTATGGCAAAGTGCCATGAGTCCGAAATGGATTCCATGTATAACAACTATGTTTGGATACTAGTTGTTGTACCACAAGGCGTTGTGCCTATGGTACATTAAACGTCTTCAAGGAAGACATACATGGAAGGCAACATACCAACGTGCAAAGCTAAGCTTTTGACGGAAAGGTATCGTTATCAACATTATGTTAATAACGGTTCAACCTTTTACCTGTTGCCATGGTAAATCCATTTTGAAGATGCTTATTGATAACTATATTTCATTTATGAAATATGTTAGTTACAAATCAAAATCGCTTTCCTGAAAAGGAAACCTTTTGGAGGATGTTTACAACATCCTGACGATTTTGTATAACCGACAAACAAGGTTTGCGGGTTATTCGATCCATGTTTGGATTGATGCAAGCATAAGGTTCTTGGAACTGTCGTTTTGAAATAATCATAATGGTTTATGATTTGACTCAAAACGAAATAATTCTTGTGTATATAAGGAGGTTAGTGGGAGAGCGCACTGACAGTGAAATTCCCATAAAGCTATTGTTGAAAGCTTGGCTTTCAATAGAAATTCTCCGTAGAATTCTGGGGAGTAACAACCTTTATTCAAGGAATAAAGATCTACTGGGATAGATTTGGAGTTGTTAACACTCTCTGGGAAATTGTACATTTAAAATGTACTTGTATTGGTGTCTCATACGCTTCAAGCATATGGAGTCACAATCAGGTCAATCCAAGTGACAGTCACTGGATTGAAGTTAAGAACATCTGTTAGTATCTCAGAGAACTAAAGATGCTATCTTAAACTATGGAGAAGGAGAACTTGAAGTGACTGGGATCACTGCTGCAAGTTTCCAAACAGTTAAATACTGCGGTACTATAAAGTTTGAATAACGGGACAGTGAGCTGGAAATCTTCCAAGCAAGATAACTGTTGCCGAATAAACAACAAATGCGGATTATTGCTGCAGCTGAGGCAGCAATAGAAGTCTTTTGGGTCGAAAGTAAATCTAATTAGATTAGATATAGTTCTGTTAGCAGCTGAGCTAGGCGTCAGCATAGGCTAAGGAATTAAAGGTCTCATCGACGATCCAGATATATACTTCTATATCATCTGATTCGTTCGGATCATACATCGTGGCGATGTGATGATCGTATAAATCGCGTCAAACGATAATCAAACAAATCCGCTGACGAAAACCTTTCCTCAGCAATTGAGCGAACCGTACATAGTTCAGGTGTAGGACACTTGAGTGACTCGCAATGTGCCAAGTGGGAGATTGTTGGACAAAATGACCCATAGCGTCACTATTTGCACAGATCATTGTGTTGTTGTAGCAAATTAACTATGTAACAAGGAAATTGCACTCTCGTCATTTGTGATTAGATCACCATAGATATATAAATGAAGAGAGGTCCCTATGATTAGTTCCTGGATTGAGATGATATGAGACAGTATCAGTCCACGAAGGATTAATCATTAAATATCCCTAGCCGTAGTATTATCGAGACTGGACATCGATAATGCGGAATAGGCTAGTATTGCACTTGTGCGCGTTGTGAGGGCACAACGGCATAGTTCTCATATATATAAGTATTGGATACTTATGCAAGTGCGATAGGAGGTCGTGTTTCACCGATGGTACGGGAAACAGCTTCGCTCTGGATAGACCCTTCGGAATCCCATTGGTATTATGACTAGGTGTCTATGGGAGGCCGAAATCAAGGTAGGTGTGTATAGTCTTAACCTGAGACTTACATCGCTAATACTTACGACAATCGGTAAACTTTGGTTTTGGTGGTTGGGGGATCTTAACTGGTTCTGTGTTCACCACTTCTGGGTTTATCAGAGAGTCGTAGTGTATTGGATGTGATGTCGAGACGGAAGTATCACTCCAGTCATAATGGAGATGATGTCACGCAGGATACGGTATTAGTGCTCTTTTAGTGATGCGCATCCAATCGGGATATTATGACCAGGTCATGAATATCCGATTATAGAGACTAGTTACCAGACATCCGATATGTGTTTCGGACGGGGCAGACACTTATCCAGCCCCAGCCCTAGCACGTGACCATCCGATACTGGGCCGATATGCACAATACAATTGTATACTACGCTTGATACAGATCTAGATATTCTTTGATGAATATGTCCGGAGAACCTGGGAAGACTTGGTGCTTTGCTAGGAGTCGACCTTGTCTCGTAAATCGGTAGAACGTAGTACTTGGTACGTACGTGATTCGGATACTCCGACGACCGTATTTACTGCCAGATTATCCGGGATCTCATGGGTCGCTTCCCGATAATCCACCGATGACGCACAACTTGCACTCTTGAATAATCTGGGATTATAATAGAAGAGAGAGAAAATTAATCTAGGATTAATAACGGAGATATTTTATCCGGGATAAATATCGTCTAAAGAGAGAGAACGATTAATTTGGAATTAATCGATGAATTAATATATTCGATATATTAAACGAAATTAGATTTCGACGCGGAATTAAAATTAGATTTTAATTCGGGCAACGAGTTAATTCAGAATTAATTCGTTAGCGACGTAAATAATAATTTCGCCAGCGTAATTATTTATTTAAATTCGATTGAATTAACGTCGCGACGTAAGCTCGGTATTTCGGAAATATCGAACCCGAACGCGTGAGTGCACGTGGGCCACTTTCATTGGGAAACGTGTGGGGCCCACATGACACATGTCAAGATATGCATTAACTTTGACACATGTCATATTATGCTTATTTGACACTCTAATGCTTTGCATGGAGATTGTGTACAATGCACTCAATGGTATTGCATGGAAATGAAGTGTTTGACACTCTAAGCCTTTGCATGAATTTGTGTCATAAGTTTATTATTAATTTAATAAATTATGGCATAAATATAAATTGATTTTTGGTAAATCATTTTAATTAACAAACCATTACACAACACAAAACTTCTTCTCTCTCTCTAAATTCTCTCTTCCTCTCACGGCAATGTGGCCAGTTCTTCACTGTTTTGGAACCAGTTTGGGCGTGAGTTAAAGGGAAGCAAGAGTGGTTTCTCATGGTGAGAAATCAAGTGCTAGCACACTACAAGTCTTGCGAAGGTGGTAGGGAGGTTCCCCCATGAGACGGGATCCATCCGACGAAGATTGGAGCTCCGTTTCTTCACTCCAATTTTCTGTTTTTGTAGGCAGTGGACTGCATGCAGTAGGCTTACAGGCAGTGCGTTTTTGGGCTTGATCGTCTCCAAATCGACTCTACACCGATCAATGTGAGTATTCCGCTACCTCCGTTGATGTGTTCACACATAATTTCATGTCTTGTTTGATCTTGGGACCTTATAGAAACCAACATTCCTCGGTCCAGGACCAATCATAGGCCCGTCCATTATATATCTAGGTGCTCTAATCACAAATGAAATGAAAAAAAAGTGTGCAATCGCCTTTGTCACATTGTTAATTTGTACAACAAACACCGTGATCTGTACAAATATGAACGGTATGGTCTAACGTCCAACACGTTCATATTGTGATGTAATGAGGGCCCATGTCTAGGCCATCTATAGGTGGAATTTGAATCTTCGTAACCTTTACGATGATCAATCGCGTTATGGTTATTTGTATCTTATGAAACACAGTGGAAACTTTTTAGAACTTCAAGAGTTTTCGACACGAAGTAGAAAAATGACTGGCAAAGTATTAGAACAATTGAGGTGGACCTTTGTGGGAATCCTTAAGCAATGGTTTCAAGATTTCCTTGAAAGAATATGGTATTCTTTCACATGGACTCTTCTCGAACACCTCAATTGAATGTGTGTCCGAACGGAGAAACCGAACTTTATTGGACATGGTACGATCAATGAGTCATAGCAGAGCTAACCAATTTCCTGTTGGGGATACGCATTAACAGTGCAATACTTATTTGGAATAAGCTTCCGTCAAAGTCTGTTGAACAGACTCCATATGAAATATGGACAAGAAAGATACTGGGTTTCTTATTCCTGAAGGTTTGGGATGATGGGCATATGTTAAACGTTTGCATAGTACCAAACTAGAACCCAAATCGGATAAGTGCCTAATTGTAGGTTATCCTAAGGAAACCAAGGATATTATTTCTACAACCTATAAGAGAACAAAATATTTGTTGCTATTCATACAGTTTTCGTCGAAAAGGAATTCATGAATGCAGTGGTAAGTGGGAGGAAAGTATAACTCGATGAAAATCGGAGTGATACTATTCCTGGCACCGACACCTCACGAAACACAAACAGTCCATCAGGGATGAGACTGTTCCACAATCTTCGAATACACAAGAACCGCGCAAGTCAGAGAGAGTCAGAAAATAACCTGAGAGGTATGGGTTTCTGATCTCACCGCATGTAGACATTAATCTTATTGAGGAAGATGAACCGGCTACATATGAGGAAGCGATACAAGGTATACCAACCAAGTTTGGACACTGGTTGATGTACCAGAAGGCATTAAGCCTATTAGTTGTAAATGGATCTTCAAAAGGAAGATAGACATGGATGACAACATATAAACGTACAAAGCTAGGCTTATAGCTAAAGGGTATCGTCAATGATATGGTGTCGATTACGATGAAACCTTTTAACTTGTTGCCATGATTAAATCCATTCGGATAATGCTTGTTATTGCTGCATATTTCAATTATGAAATATGGCAGATGTATGTCAATACCGCTTTCCTTAACGAAAACCTTTTGGAGGATGTTTATATGCAACAACCTGATGGTTTTTTCATGCCAAAACATGCAAACAAGGTTTGCAAGTTAAACTGATCCATCTATGGATTAAAGCAAGCATCACGTTCTTGGAACCATCGTTTTGATGAGATCATAAAAGAATATGGTTTCATTCAAAACAAAGATGATTCTTGTGTGTATAAGAAGGTTAGTGGGAGCGCACTGACATTCATTGTCCTATACGTTGATGATGTATTACTTCTTGGAAATGACATTCTCATGCTACAATAGGTGAAAGCTTGGCTTTCATTAAATTCTCCATGAAAGACCTGGGAGAGACAGTCTTTATTCTAGGAATAAGGATCTACCGAGATAGATCAAGAAAGTTGTTGGCACTCTCCCAGAGCTCGTACATTGACAAATTATTGAAGAGATTCAACTTGGATCAGTCCAAGAGGGGGCTGCTTCCTGTGTCACATGGTGTCTCTCTATCGAAGGATGTGTCATAAAACTCATGATGAGAGAGATGCAATGATTCGGATCCCGTATGCTTCAGTAGTCGGATCGGTCATTTACACCATGATATGTACGCGACCTGATGTCTCATATGTTTTGAGCATGTGCAGTCGCTATCAGGCCGATCTAGGTGATGGTCACTGGATTGATGTAAAGAACATCCTTAAGTATCTTATACGAACTAAAGATGCTTTCTTAGTCTATGGGGAAGGAGAACTTGAGGTGACTCGGTTCATCGATGCAAGTTTTCAAACCGACAAAGACGACTGTAAGTGACAATTAGGGTACGTATTTTTTTTGAACAACGGAGCAGTGAGCAGGAAATATTCCAAGCAAGAGACTATTGCCAATTCAACAATAGAAGCGGAAGATATTGCTGCAGCTGAGGCAGCAAAAAAAGTAGTTTGGATCCGTAAATTCCTAATTGGATTAGGAGTAGTTCCGTTAGCAGCTAAGCTCGTACTTTTATATTGTGATAATAATGGGGCTATCGGACAGGCTAAGGAACCACGGTGTCATCAAAGATCCAAGAATGTACTTCGACGATTTCATTTGATTCGTGAGATCATACATCATGGTGATGTGAAGATCGAAAAGATCGCATCAGATGATAACACTGTAGATCCGCTGACGAAAGCTATATCTCAGTAAATGTTTGAGCGACATGTACAAAGTTCAGGTGTTAGATACCTAAGTGATTGACTATAGGCCAAGTGAGAGATTGTTGGACAATTATGACCCATAAAATCAATATTTGTAAAGAACATTGTGTTTTTGTACAAATTAACTATGTGACAAAAGGAATTGCTATTTTATCATTACTGTAATTGGATTAATTTGATATATATTAATGATAAAAGTCCATATGATTAAATCAGATTAATAAGTTATGTGACAAAATTAATCCACGAACGGTTTAATCATTAAATATCCCTAGTCGAAGTATTATCGAGACTGGACATTAATAATGCGGAATATACTAGTATTACACTTGTGCGCATTATGGAAGCTTAACATCATAGTTCTCTTATATTTAGGTATTGGATACTTATGCAAGTGTAATAAGAGGTTCTGTTAGCCGTTGGACCGGGAACAGTTCGCTCTGGATAGACCCACTCGGAATCTCATTGGTAGTATGACTATGTGTCTATGGGAATCCGAATCAGGGTAGGTGTAACGACCGATGGTTTTTATTACTACATATGACCACGTTCTTATGAACGGGATAAAAGAACGTAAGATAAATCATGTTGGGATTCAAATACAACTATTGGAAGACTTTGGGAACGATCGGTGAATTTCTCGACGTCCCGAGAAAGGGACTGTACCGTGTGCCCTTTTATACTACTTATAGTATTTGGGGCATAACATTTTCATAAGATCTCCGATTTTTATGAATTTTATATCGTTGAAAATCTTAGACCTAGACCTACAAATTCCGCGTTAAATATTTTTCCAAAATCGGAGCAGAACTGGGTAAAAAACGCAAGCTAAAAATCAGGATGTATATTTATTTCAGGTTTAAAGTGGAAAATTCTCAAATATTCCATAATTTCTACACATTTCTTCAAATGCAAAATATCTTTTGACCCCATTATATAAATAGATAACTATTTACTAATTCAAAAAAGAAAAACAAAAGAAAAACGAAATTGAAGGGAGAAAGAAAAGAAGAAACCGTGAGGAGAGAAGGAAGAAGAAAATAGAAGTAAGAGAATCCTATGATTAACCTCTAAGTCGATTCAATATCCTTAAAACCATTTTGCATAGGTAGCGAATCCTATGATTAACCAAAGACCGTTATAAGATAGGGAAAAAAAGAAGAAAATCAAGGACGATCAAGGAACTTTCTAATGGTCATAAAATGCCAATAGAGAAAGATAGACTTTAGGTCCTTCGAAACTCAATTTGTAAACAAACAAGGTAAAATAACAATTGGAATAATAGATAGCTCCCCACAGTCAAGAGATCCAATAGATAGGACTTTTATTACCCAGATTCTCACTCCTTCGAGATACCAGTTAAAGAAGTTATCCTGATAGAGTCTACCTCATACCTATCCTACATTAGCAATAGACTCCATCAGGACATAAAGTACTAGAACAAGGATAAAGAAACTTTCTGAGGCATAAGGAAAATGACTAGTGAGATGTGAGCAGCTCCTAATGGTATGGACGACCGTGAGAGAAACCCAAAAGGGGTTCTATTTAAGAGATAAAGAGGACTTTGACATGAACATCCACCTAGGAGAAAGATCAAAGAAGCTTTGAGAGTATAAAGAAGGAAACACTTAAGATAGTTCACAGATTAAGGAAGTTAGAGTAAGGATTGCTAGACCAGCAAAGGATCACAAGAAAATCAGATATCGTAAAAACCACAGATAAGCTGAGCTAGTAAGGATTTATAGGAAATCATTAGGATAAGTATAAGAATAAATCTATTAAATTGGAAGTATTTAAGGAAGTAATAAGTGTATCAGTATGGACGGCAGTATAAAGAGAGCAAATCAAGGTTTATAGCAAGAACATGATGTTGAGATTTGAAGACAAATAAAGAAACAACTCACAATTGGTCTTAATAGTAAGAAGTATAGGAAGGGAATAGAGCATGCAAATGGTATGAGAACTGTAAGGAGTAGCAGGGAAGTGATTGAATCAATGATAGTTGTAGGACCCTAAAACTTAGTCAAGTAAATAACCATACAAATGACCCATCACTAACTTCAGTATCATAATGGAAAATAAAGGAATATAATTTGAAGATAGTAAGAAAGGAAACAGAAGTGATAGAAAGATTTAGTACGAATAGTGGACTAAGAAAAGAAGTTGGAGACAATAAAATAAATGAAGACTTCGGGGTAATTAATAAGAGTAATGAACTTTGTGTCGCAATCTAACGAAGTGTTATGAGGACTTAAAAATATAAGAAACTATGATAAGATGGATCAAGAAGTTGCAAGAATGTAAGGAAGCAAACTCAGGGTAGTACAGAGATAATATAACGCAAATATAATCAAGTAAAGAATCGAAGATGGTTGAGGGAATTTAGAGTTTAGTAAGAAAGAGCTAGCGAATGAAAGCAATTAAAGGGGTTAGATAAGAAGTATGAGAAGGGATATTCAACGTTACAATAAGTGAAGATAACGTAGAAGACTTTATAGAAGACCTAAGACCTCAAGGAAGTAAGTACGAAAGAACATAGCGGATGATTCATAGAAATAGAAGTAACCAACTTATCAAAGATCTCATGGCATTAAGAAGGATTTTAGGAAAAGTTTAGAGTATGACTTTAGTAGTTGAAGAGAATATAGTTTTCAAAAGAGCAAAGAATAAGGAGTAGGAAGACTAAGATTAAAAAGGAATCTTTATAATGAAATATCCTTAAGAATGATAATAAATAGATTACAGTAGTACCAGAGAAAGAGCATAGTAATCACAGGAAGTTATGTAATAGAAAGAAGTAAAGGGATATTATAAGGAAAAATAATTAAGGAATATGCTTCTAGAAAGATCTGATAAAATGCAGAGTAAATAATTGATAAGTGAGCTGGATTATGGTCAGAAGAGGTAAGGCGGAAAAAGTTTTAATGGTGAAACCCAGTGTAGGAAAAGACACTAGACATGCATCCGCGAGAGCTCCAGGTAATGGTGTATGTCATCAAAACATCGTGAGTTCGAGATTAGCCCCCACCCTCCCAACCCTTAAACGATACCGATAATAAATGAGACGGAAGTACAACCTTGTGATACTCCAGGAGCAAGTACAAGAGTAGTGATAATAAGAAAAGAAAAGATAATTCGAGTAATAGGTGTAGAAAGAAACCATTAGATAAAGTCACAAGAGAAGAAATAGTAACTAAGTATATGATAAGGTAAATGACAGTGCTAAGGATAACCAAGAATATATGAGATCAGATTTCCTTCAAAGTAAAGAAGAAGATATGACTATGGTGGTAGGTGCAGATAGAGAATGAAACAGGAAATAAATCAACTAGATGATTGATACCAGTATGAAAAGTAAGTTATAATCCAAGGATAAAACATAGACTAAGTAAGCTTTGAGTAAAATAAAGAAAGGATGAAAAGAATACTAAGAAAGAGTTAGAGAGGAATTACGTAAGGTACCCAGCCCTAGCTTAAAGAGACCAAACCACTACGGGTTTGAGATGGTTTAACTGTGGGTTATGGGTGGTTTGGTAGGTTTATATAGTACAGGGACGACAAAATAGGTTAATACAAAACAGTTATTGAAAAAAAAGGGAAGCTTAAAAACTGCTGAGAGCTGTAAAGGAAATATAGGAAGCTGATGGTCAAATAATGAGAAATAATGTTAAGATTAAGTTGCACAAGTGGAGATAAAGAAATATCAGGAATATGTATGAATATTAGAATCTTCGGTAAAAGCCAAGATATTGGTCATTAAGAATTTACTCAAGATAAGGAATTATGGAGCATAAGTGAAGGACCAGAAAGAAGAAATCTTAGAGATATGAATATAAGGTATAGCGAAAGAACATAAGGACAATAATTAAAAGTACTCAGCAGAACTATATAGAACGAGGACTAGGAAAAAGGAAAAGAGAAAGACCAAGTAGCCAACAGCCAGCAGAGGTTAGAGACAAGCAGATCAAGGAAACCACGAGTTAGACGCGAGAGAGGATTCGAGGACGAATCCTATTTTAGGGGGGATAATTTGTAACGACCGGTGGTTTTTTTTACTACCTATGACCACGTTATTATGACGGGATAAAGGAACGTAAGATAAATCATGTTAGGATTCAAATAAAACTATGGGAAGACTTTGGGAACGATCGGTGAATTTCTCGAAGTCCCGAGAAAGGGACTATACCGTGTGCCATTTTGTACTACTTATAGTATTTGTGGCATAACTTTTTCATACGATCTCTGATTTTTATGAATTTTATATCATTGAAAAGCTTAGACCGAGACCTACAACTTCTTCTGCTTTAAATATATTTCCAAGGAACAAACAACTCTACAACAAGCTTGGAGCTTCATCCAAAAGAAAAATTCGAATTTCTCCAATCAATGTAAGTGTTTCCGCCACTTTTCTTGATTAATTCACACATATAATCATGTTTAGAGATCTTGTGACATGGCTTAGAGACTAAAAATTAAGTCTCATTTAACCATTATCGTCATTGGACCACAAATTTATTAAACTAATACATTGAATGTATGTAGTTTAATGAATTATAATTCCATTGGATAGTTTTCTTTACTTCGTAACTTAGTTAATGAGTTTTCATGACTTAGTTACGTGTCTCTAATAGAACACATATTGAACGTCTTGAATGGTTGAGTTTCAATCAAGTCCCAAGATCATAAATCATGCATAAAAACGAGTTGAATACAACCAAATGAGGTGCGGAAAAGACTCACATGGATCGGTTGCATGCGGCGAAGATGAAGTGCGAACTGTTGGTTTATTCTAAGGTCCCAAGATCAAACAAGACATGAAAACTGTTAGACAAAATGACCCATAGCGTCACTATTTGCACAGATCATTGTGTTGTTGTAGCAAATAACTATGTGACAAAGAAATTGCACTCTCATCATTTGATCAGACAGTTCACCATAGATATATAAATGAAGAGAGGTCCCTATGATTAGTTCCTGGATTGAGATGATATGAGACAGTATCAGTCCGCGAAGGATTAATCATT